>OX578138.1:47095852-47148352 GCA_951213105.1 Amaurobius ferox
GATGAACGAATTTTTAAGCATTTATAATTTTTAACAACTATGTTTTAATTGGAAAGGAATGTAAATTTTTAGAATTTTATCGATTGATGGCTGGAAAATAATTTAAGATGTTATCGACTTTTTGCTGCAAAATAATGTTTTATTTTATGTACTTTTACTGTCGCGTATCACTGAATAAATTATCGCCATTCTTAGTCACGAATTAAGAAGAATATCCCTTCCCGATTACATCACAGTAATTATCACATTGTGATTTTGGATAAGCTGTGAATAGCATGAAGTTGTACTCGAATAAATTCATTAATAAAAATATTTCTGGAATATTTATTACCTATTTTTCCTTAAAGTGAAACTCATATTTTCTGATACACTTTGCCTACACATGACATTATAAACTAAGTTTTCTCTTTTTCTGAATAATCTATATCTATGCAAAATATTTTGGCAGTTCAGACATCTATACAAATTTCATTTGGTTCGCTGATTTTCAAATTTACCCAACAGTGTATTTTATAAATTGAAAGCTGGCTGTGGATTTTGATAATTTAAGCGGATTTAGTTTTAAATTCTTACAACTTTGGATTCAACTTAAATGTCATAAAAGGGTAACAAATAATATCTTCTAAAAATTCGGTAAATATATTTCATAGAAATTAAAGAAGTGGCGATATTTTCTACAAATATATATTGCAAGGCACAAAATTAATTCTTTTAAATTTAGCGCATTTTAATAGTCCACATCATAATATATCTCCAACTGCTTTTTCCAACACAGGGAGTTATACCTTTAAAACACTGGCACAAATATTGACTCAATTATTTTAAATGTTCTTAATTTATAATCATTATTCCAGTATTATGGTCAGACATTTAGTGTGCTTTTAACAATATCCCAGTTTTGAACACAAACATGAATGCAATTTACAATCAAAATGTCCATATTCTTATTAATGAAGAATTCAATAAATATTCCAAAATCCAAGTCAGCTGACAATAAGAAAATACTTAATTGAAAATGAATACAGATCTAACACATTAGAATTTTGAATTCCCTCGCACGAAGCGGGGCTTGAATTTCTTCTTACATTTATTACAAATATATATATTCGTATTTATACATCATGTAATTGAAAATGGCGTCATGCCATCTAGATGCTGTCGACAGTCTTCTCGATGTACGTTAGTTATTAATCATTTCCATTGTTATGGGTGCATGTCCCGATTTTTATACTCCAGAAAAAGACAAAAGCAAGACATGACCCCCAAACGGAAAACAAATACCTTTAGAAGTACCATTAGAATCAGACGTTTCTTTAATTATATTTCGCCCAAGGATCTTCCGCTAATGGATCTGGCTGAGGAATAAAACCAGTGGGAGCTTGTTGACCGTAAGCATTAGTAGGTTGCCCGTAAGGATCCACAGGATGGCCGTAAGGGTCTGTAGGATGTCCGTAAGGATCGGTAGGCTGACCGTATGCATCGTTGGACTGTGCATAAGGATCCTGCACGTCTGATGCCATGTACTGTTGTTGATCTGGTGGAACTAAGTTGTTAACTTGATTTTCAGGGATTTTTAGCTCAAGCGGTCTGTCTGTTTGCAGCTCTAAAGAACTGTGCTTGATACCGTAATAGAAATACATAAAAAGACCTGAAATAACAACAACAAAATTATTTTTTTCTTTTTCCACTGTCAAAAATTTGAGTAAAGAATCAGTATTGTATTAGCATTCAGCTTATCTGTTATAAAGTCAATTATCTGTTATACACCAGTTACGTTAAAACCAGTAATCTATTATATATCTAGCTATAACACATTATTAACGGGGATGGATTAACAATTGGGCCAGGGAAGGTGTTGACCTTTGGGCCCCAGACACTTCAGGGTCTGAAAACATTTTGAATGAATGCCGAATATTGTCATGGTCCACTTTACTGAAACTACGTTCACTATTTTTTCGCGGCCATTTCTTTAGCAATCACATTTTTAAGCAAATAAAATATGGTTCATGCCATGCAACCTCGCAGTCCGCAACCTAAATAAGCGTATTAAGCTCGTAGCCAGTGTTTCTTTCAGAACTTTTTGGCCGGGGGGGTAAATTTAGGGGGGGGGGGATTTTCTATTTTCCCAATATAAATATCGAAATGCTGTTACATAAATATAAACTGGATTAACATAAAATGTTGGCGAAGCCCCCCTCCTAGATGTATCCCTGAGAGAAACACTGCGTAGCCCACTAAACAACCACTCCCTAAATACCCATAAATCAAAACTAGATAAAATATACAATCCTAATTAAAATGATAAAATCTTAATTTGGTAATTCTCATCAGATTCATGATATTTTAAAGAATACTTTAAATAATGAAAGAATTATATGTTTGACAAATTTAAATCGTATTTTTAAAATTCACGAATTTAAAAAAACTTCTAAACTTAACCCACTTAAATCGATTTTTCTGAGAATATTTAGAAATCGTCTGCAAAATTCTTTTTCACAGTTGTGTCAGAAAATGATGAAAAAGTATCTCTTGCAGATTATTGCTATTGAATAAAATCTATATAAAAACTATTATTTTTTTAATTCTCAAATGATTTGTTATAATTCCTACATATTTAACTTCCATGTTAAAAAAAGGCGAGATTCTAGGACAATAATCAGCGCATTTTTAATATGCTAATAGTGTGAGTGTTTAGTGGTGTGTGTGTGTGTTTAATTTGTGTATAGTGGTTTCTTTTAGATATTTTATGTTTAAGGAATTTTAAGAGACTTTTTAGAGATTTTGTGTAAATAACTAAAAGTTTATTAAGTATTTTGAATCTTCGAATGTTTTGGGTATATTAGCAGGTCAAGAGAAAAAACTGCAAGATTATATTCTAAGAGTTTTAAATGCGCAGTAATACTTATATGTGTACATGGAGATGAGTTTTAATAGTATATATGGTGTACAAAGGTGAAATATGGTGTACAAAGGTGAATAGTACAAAGGTGAAAACGTATGTCTTTATTATTTATTATTATTATTATTATATTCTCAAAAGAAAAATTAATGAAACAAATGACCTAAAAATATGTATGCTACAATCGTCTCATCTTTATCTTGAAAGTGAACAAATGATTTTTTATTTTGATGAGACAAGATGAGATCAATTGCATAATCTTACTAGGAATAACTATTACCAAGTTAAACACCATGGCCTAATTTCATTATACGTCTGGAACATTTAGCATCTCTTAATTTAAAAGCTAAAAACATCAAGGTAGAGAGTAGTTCCATTATTTATGAGAACTTAAATATATCAACTAATATTAATAATGGTAAAATTGCTTTGTACCGACATCTGTTTAATAATGATGAAGCAATGCAGAGAGTAATGCAATTGCAATGTCTTCCCACTGTCTGAGATGAACAGAAAGGTATTTCTTTTAAAAGTCAAATGATAGTCTGCAAAGACAGTATTTTTTTAAATTACCTGTTTTGTAACATTTTAAAGATCTTTAAAACAAAAAACAGAGGCCAGAGCTGTCAATAAAGTAGAATATTAAAACGACAGTAGAGGACAAGTGATGAGGCGAACTGAGGAATAGGTCAGACTGGACAATCCCTACAATTACAGTAAATCGGACTGTTGTTTATAGCTAATGAATATTCTAATTAAGACTGAAGCCAATAGGCAACGACACACAAAGTCTGAATGAGCTGAACTTACGCGTGGGCCCAACCCGAAGCATCCACTATAGATAATATATAAAGTCAATAAAGGGGATACGAAACAACACTTAATCAAAACAGGCCACCAAACAATAATTTACTGATGAGGGGCAGTGCAACTCCTAATCAAGTTACGGGGTGAAGAAGGGAGTCGTGTTTCCCCGAAACTAAGTATGCATAGGTTGCCTAACTAAAACCATAGGAGAGGAAGACTTGTAAAACACTTGAAAAGTGTAGACTAGAAGAAAAACTGAAGATGTTAAGACTGTAAAATTCTCGAAATGACAAGGTGGTCGAAAGCCCTGACCATCCGGCTCGTCCAAGGACTTCCGGCTCGTCAAGGAGCAGCAGGTTGGATGGCCGGATGACAAGGTGGTGTTGTTGTTGTTGAGACCCAGACCGTCCGACCTACCAGAAAGGTGTAAGGTAACTGTATGGACGGCCGGGAAGTGCCACCCAATTTAGACCGGAACCCAGTGGGGGAGGCATCCACAGGGACCGTACCCTCCTTCCCCTACCACCAACCTCTCGGAAGGACTTACGGACCCACATGTTTAACGTGATCGTACTCCGCATGAACACGGCGGCATTTGTGGTAGCGTGCAAATCTAGCGCGCAAACCACGGGGATACCGCACCCGAGATGGCCAACAGCACGCGGTGTTCCGAGGTGGTCACCCACCAAGTACTATCCGCGCCCGATGCTGCTTGACTTCGGTGATCTAACGAGAACCGGTGTTTTCAGCACGGTACGGCCGTTGGCCCGGATGACAAGGTGGTGTGAAAACTTTCGAGAAAAAAATGTTGAGTCGGTCATGAATTCGCACAGTGTCTTGTGATTTAAGTGACACAGTCAATGCCATGGATATGCAGCAATGGTGTCAACAAATCCCACGCATTATGGAGGTATGTACTGATTTCTATGTGCTCATAAGTCAAGAAAAACATTTTATATTCAGATTAACAAGGCTGATAATCACTCTTGTCTCAAAGTAATAAAATTCAGGTTTCTCAAGTTGGTCTCCCACTGTTAGAAGATAAGGGAATCATTGTGTAATTGATAACGGTAATAATTTTATAAATAATAACGAACGTTTTAGTAAAATTAAATAAAGAATAGAATTTTTGAAAAATATAAAGAGTCTTTACTGACAAGACTAAATAAATATATTTTACCTTGCAGCAAAGTAAATAGTTTCTCACGGAAGGTAAATTGGAGGGTTTTACGGTTATCCACAATGTAATGTAAGAAATTCTATTGCGACGATCTGATAAATATTAAAATTATCACCACATAAATAGTGCTCGTATAATTTAAGATCATCCATTTTTCACCAGAGATAAGTTTATAAACCTAATTCGTAAGTACTGAAAAAGTTTGAAGAATTTCCAGTTACAGACTAACTCAATTGAAACCCATATTTATAATCATTATCCTGATCATACATCAGAATACATACTTAATACTACATATATACACATATACATACTTAATACTGCATATATACACATATACATACTTAATACTACATATATACATATGTACTTAATACTACTTATATACTTAATGATTAAAAGTGTTTTATGCAAATAAAAAATGAAAACATCATATAATAATACTAATGTGCTTTTGTGGTCATTAAGAGAATGATTTGTAATTCAATAAATATGCTGTCTTATTAGTAATAGATCCTAAAATCGAATATGAAATTTGTCTTATAAATTTAAGACCATGTTACTAAAATGCCTGATTATGCCTTTGAAAACAAAAAAACAATGCTATAAAACAGTTTTTAAACATATATTCATGATTGTTAAACAAATGTATACTTGCCTACGCTCATCCAAACGAGGAATCGAACCAAAGTTAGAACTGACAGTTTGAATATAAGGTAGATATTAACTGTAATGGCTATTCCTGGGATAAAAGGAACACAAGGTGCCTTGAATTTAAGATCGCATCTGAAAGAAGAGGTACATTTGTGAAATAATTTATCTACTTACTATAATATCTATTAAAAACGAATTAAAATATTGATAACTTATAATAAACATTTTGTTCTACCGACAAAGATAAAAATCTTACGAGAATTGGACTTCAAAGAATATTTTTAAAAATTCTACCCATTACAATCACATTTAGAAGTCATTTGCATGGACGAAGTTGAATCCTCGAATTTGGGTCTCAAGACTTCATTCTCCGACCTACCCTGGAATGGAAAAGTCTGAAATACGAAATAGGCACATTTCGTCTTTTTAAATTCAGGTTTGTTTATGCTTCTACTGATTGATCCTTAATTTATGTTCGCACTATTCTTGAATCTCACAAATTTTATATTCTAAAGTGATGGGGGGGGGCGAGGGTGATTATGCGATGCCGTAACAGATACAAATTTAATGTACGGACCCTAGAACAGGAATAATGGGGAAGCTTCTGATACTTGAAATTTTGTTCCACATGATGTGCGTCCAGATAGCATACAATGCTGGTGCTTGCCTTTTGCTACTGCTACAACAGAACTTTTACAGCTTGGTGACAGCCACGTGAGCAGCCACCGAAATAGAAATCACCACGGGCAAATACCACAGTATAGTCTAGGTTCCCTCCGGTCAGCTAGAACTTAAGGAAGAGAACAAAGCCCATGATGCTCTACAGAATAGTGGGCGTAGCAAAAAAGCTCTCCTAAGAAAGTTCAATGTTAAAAAAGATTACATTACCGAGGTAAAAGGGAAGGGCGAATTCACCTAATGATAGACATAAAGCTGCGAAATATGCGCAAAGTGCTATTTAGGACAAAGTACAGAACTAGTAAGCTATGACATATGTGGATGTTAAAGACCCGGACCGTCCGACTCATCCTGAGGACTTGAGCAACTATTTGGACGGCCGGGAAAGAAATATGTGGATGTGTAAGAGTCAAGGCACTCTATCTGTCACTCTGTGTGTATGAATGACAAGGCAACTTTATGGGATAAAGTACCTAAAATCATTCTACTTATTATAATGAAAAACTTTAGGCAATTATGTAATCAACAAATTTAAATACTGATTGGTATTACATAGTACAAATATTAATGACTGAATATGTTATGTATAATGTTAATGTAAATAAAAAATGATATATATTTAATCATGAGCGTTTACTGACCCCCCCACCCCCACCCCCACCCACTCTGGTAAAATTTCCTTTAGAGCAAATCTGACAACTTATATACCATATACAATCGCAAATAAGAGAGTTAAATACAACGCAAAAGACACAAATAATGATTCCCATTCGACCTTTAATTTGATTAATAACTTATTGACTAATTAATTTATTCCCTCAGTTCTTTTTCTTATTCTTACCACACAAAGTAACAAAATGTTTTTTAAATGCTCTGCTGATACCTACAAAATCTTTTCAGTAACTCTAATTGCGGTATGGAAATAACGATGTTCTTATTCATAAATATTGTTGCAGTGGATAAGCATAATCACTGCCAAAAGAGTTTAATATTCAACCTTATTACCAAAATAAATTAAATATAGCCAATTTCCTTAAGCCGATTACAATTTGTATTTAAATTCACAAAGAACATCCTTAAAGAAAAAACTTTGACTCTGCATATTTTGTTTAGGATGATTTCTGTTCAATGTAAAGAAACCAGCTGCAAAATGATGCTTTGTTAACTCAAATTATCAGACGAATATGCCAACAAGTTTGTAGTGTGTAACAGCTACAAATGATATCACTCTTTCTGTAATAGACAATTCAAATGGCATATTTTATCGAGAGGTGTGCTGGAGAAGAAGCTAAAAAAAAACGCTGCACTCCTTTTTACAAATCTATTTCCATTGAAAAATGTGATATTTTCAAAAGCTTTTCATTTTAACAAAATCGTAAAAATCAAAAGTAATTTATTCGATAACATGCAAAGAAACTTCACTCAGAAAACGCTTGCTAGGCACATATACTCTTTTTCTATCTTAAGAAATCATCAACCTTAAGTGCTCACTTCGTCTGTGGCTGTCTAGATATTATGAGAAGACAGAAGATGATGCCTGTCAGGAAGACGAGCAGGAAGAAGATGGCGGCCCCGCTGCGGTTCTCGAGCGCAGGCATGGCGCACACCACGATCAGGTCCATTATGATGATGAGCAGATAAAGCACCCCCACCATCTTCATCACGAAGATGCCCGTCGCTCCGGATGCTTCGCCAGGGTTGATCCAGTGGTACGGAAGGATCTTCATCATGCGAAGCATAATCCTAAAAAAATGGACAATGGAATTAAAAGCAATCCATTTTCAAAATGATTTAAAGCAAATAAAAAAATCTGATGTGGGCAACACATGACTTTCCTTATATAGTGTAATGAATTTACTACATTTCCAGTAAAAAAATAGGTTTTTCTTATAGTAGATACTAATATTCTTTCCAAGATATTGAATTTTCGACAATTGGTCGTCAATTTCATTGATTTAGCGTCATTTTTATCCATTTGGTGAGATTTTCCTTAATTTGGCAACATTTCAAAAAGTCGCCAAGTTGGCGACATTCCGCCAATTTCGTCGCCAAATCTCGCCAAACGTTATGGACGAAGACATAGGTTATTCTTACAGCAAATAAATGACTATTGGCGTTCAAATACAAAAGTATTACTCAAAGTATTTTTTTTTATGAATGGAACGAGCTAAATCCACGAGAATGATGTCACCCAATTTATCGAATGGTATTACATATGAAAAGTGAACATGTTTCTCAATAGGAAATATTGTTTTCTTGTTTTGCATGACTTTTTAATAATTTTTTTTAAAAATGTGCAATATTTCGAGAACGGTTCATGTTAGCGTTCTAAAATTTATGTCAATGGTTTTCTAATGAAAAATTACATAAGAAATCTCTATTTGCGTAACTTTATTAGTGGTTTTGATTTTTTGACGATTTTTTCAAAATTTCATTCGAAAATTTATGGGGGTTCTGAACATTCGATTGCGTATAAAAACAATAGGCTTCCAGTGTTTATGGATTGTGATTTTTGTACCAAATTTGGTTCAAATCGGTCCATTCGTTCGTCAGTTATCGTCTCCACAGACTCACTGACACACACACACACACATACTTTCACACACACACACACACACACACACACACACACACACACATAGAGCCATCACTTCAAAAATGTTTGATTCGTGATCAGGGATGCTTGAAACGTGCTCTCCCGTCGAAAACTCGAATTCGAATTTTCGACCCCGTCACAATACTTTCCTTATACATTATGTATATAAAGAAAGTAATATAGAACTCATAGATAACTAGAAATTTCACCGATAGTTCCGAAAGCTTGGACTTATTTTCAAAAATTAACAGCGATACCAAGTTTTGATAACTGCATTAATCCCCTTTACATAAATCGTTATTGTGTAACCCAGAATTAATAAACGATTTTGAACTCAATTAGAGAGAAGAGAGAATCAATGCTTAGAATCAATGCTTTGAAAGCATTTAGAATCAATGCTTTCAAAGCTCTATTAAGCTACATAAGCATCCCTTAACGATATGTACAGAAGCAGTATGAAAGATTAACAGAAACAAATAATGTAAACAGAAACTGCTTTGAGAAACAATGACTTGTCCATTATTTTTGGAATTCCACATCTGTTCAGAACACATTGGCGACAGATTAAATCGGTAAAAATCGGACCTGAAAAGTTAGTCACTTTGAATTGCAAGTATATTCCAGATTTTCAATTTTAAATTTAGTCACCCGTATAAGTTAATCAAGAAAATGGAAGTTAATCAAGAAGTGGAATCTCAAATCACAATCTTTTGGTGATGAAGTAGTAGTTTTTGCTGTAAAACAGTTATTCCCATTAGAATGTAATGAATAATCGTATAGCTGTATGAAATATTTTGAACTGTAGATAGCTGCAGCTAACGCTATATTGCTAGCCTGTCCCAATTTGGCCCTGGAATTTCATGGGCTTCCGGTTTTGACAAATTAGTGATTTAGAGCTCTCGGTATTGGTGACCTCGGTCGAGAATGAAGTATATTTCGCTCTTGATATTTCCGATTATTACTAATGTGTTATGTCTTAATTGAATTGACTGAATCATGTTTCAATTAAAAATAAATTACTTTATCTCCACACTTTAATCACAAAAGGACATCAAAAGACAGCCATAAGCCTACATTTGTCTATACTATTCCATGCAAACATATTTCAATGCGACTTCGTGACACTTCCCTTCTTTTAACTTAAAGATTGCATGTCTCATTTTCACTTCCACAATTTCTTTCATTAACACCTACTCCCTGAGAAGGGAAGTACGGTAGCGAACGATAATAAGTAAGTATTAAATAATTTGATATGAAAATATGAACTTTGTAATATAATGCTCGCCTGGTATCAAATCCGAACATTATCAAATTGGCCGTTTCGCCCTTTCTTTACAATAAAATTACTGTAATTCAATTTCGAATGCTTGTGATCTCACCTTTGGGGTATCGTAAACGCTGCCGCCAGAGGGGGTGGCTGCGATGACTGGGGTTCTGGTGGCGGCACCGCCCCGTAGCTCGATTCCGCGCCCCTAACTAATGACTCTTCGTCCCGAACATGACCCTGTTTCTGGTCCCAGTCCAGTTTCGTCTCTTCGTCACTATCTGAAGAGTCATAGCGGTTCGTCCGCTTAGTGTGGATAGTGGTGGTTTGGGCAGCAGGGAAGGCGGAGACAGGGTTCTCTTTGGATGGGGTGGGGCAGGCGGAACGGATGGATTCAGGTAGGAGCTGAACGAGTGTTGTCTTCGGAGGTTGGTATCGGAGGAGCAGGACACATGTTGATACTAAGGTGTAGGCCATAAGAGTACCTGTAAGGAAAGTATAAAAATCAGTGTAGATATATACTCAGCTCATTACACGTAATGTTTCTGTACTTGTGTAGTCAACTAGACAGTTGTTATGCTAAAGTTTCAATATGTACAGATTGGTGCATCGACTACGTTTGCTCTCCTAGAGGTCACGTAATTTATAGTCTGCTCATGTTATTTCAATGGCAAGTGTTTGTTTCATACTTATAGTTTGATTATATATAAAATGTTTATGTACCAATAACTTATTCTTGTTATGCCCGACAGATATCTGAAATGCTCAAATTCTTAATAAGATCCAAGAAAAGAATTTTGTACCAATAAATCGCACGGAAAATATCCTGATCTTGCGAGGGGCAATGCACCAGACAAAAGCGGCTGCTGCGCCAGGTGTATTCAGAGTGATCGTGTAAACTCTTTTAACCAAAAAGAGGGATGATGTAGAACCTAGGGCCGCATAATTAATTAATGAGAAAAATTACTGTGAGACCAGAAATAGATCTCATATTTGATGAGACACTTTTATGTATAAATTTATGGTGGCCAAAACGGCGGACAAATCTTGAAGTCTGGCTGGCACCGTATTTCATCACTACGTGAACCCAAAGGTCAGAAGACCATAAATTTTGGGGGGCCATGACAGAGCAGCTGAGCTAGACATTACGAGATGTGGAATGGTGTCATTGGGTAAAGAAGTAACCAATAAGCGCTAAATGGAATAAAAGGCGGAGTTACCCCCTCCCTTCCCAACGAGAGAACCACAGCCTGTGACCCGAGAATCAAGCATACAACGATGGAATTTTGACTTTTGATGGAATTTTGAAGGAATTTTGATGGAATTTTGAAGAGCAGACCAGAAAAGAATTAATGAAGACATGACTTAAAGAATTGTGCAAATGTTCCAAAAATACTGGCTAGATCTATATAATGTGTGCGTGCAATCAGATGTACGAGAAGAAGCCGCACACCAAAGAGTTACGGCGGTGCAATAACTGATGCAAGCATTTGATATGTGATCAAAGTCCAAGACGAATTGGAAGGTATGTGCTCCTTAACAATCACAGGTCATAGACATATGATAGTAATTTTAATAATTCTGGTCGCATATAATTAAAGAGTATAATTGTTGTTAAGCATATAATTAATAATATGAATAATTGGTGTAATTAAATAATTTAGATTTGATGTTGTTAATAAATGTTTTATTGTTTAAGTTTAAATGGTGTGATCCATTTAGCCTTTTTATTAAGTAATTATTCCTTTACAAGACTCACACGAAAGGTAAATAATTGGAGGATTTTATATAGCGGGACAACTAGCAATGTACGATTAAATACTAAGTCCACTAATACGAGAATTAACGGCCATGTCACATCTTAAATGAATTTAATATTTAAAAGTTTAACTTTTAGTTCAATCTTTTTTAGTTCCCACAATTACATATCCATGTTGGTTCTTCAACAGTGAAAGAAAAATAGATTTAACTAATTTAGGAGTTCACATTTCCATTGGCATCAAAGAAAAACTCAAAGTGGCATCCGAGAGCGTCATTGCACAGCCAATACCGGCGATTGAAAGACTGCAGCAGACTCCAGGGGTGTTATTGATCTTATCCGCAGCAATAACGATTCTTCCAAAGGTGTCTCATACGCCACTTTGAGCAACTACTTTGAGTCTTTCTCTGATGCGAATGGAAATGTGAAACTCCTAAATTAGTCAAGTCTTTTTCATTTTTAGTGTTGAAGGATCATCGTTGATATGCAAGTTTACTCTATTCTGGTACAATGAATGGAATGACGGCCTAGGTTCCATTGAAAATATTGTTGGCAGTGATGTGAACTATCACCTCTCTCTCTCTCTCTCTCTCTTTTTAAAAGAACTTGCGATCACCCTGTATATAGAAACCGCACGTTCAGCCTAAAATTTCCAATGTATTGCATATGATACCATGGTGATACCATGAAATCACCCAGGGTTATATAGTATAAATTCCCATCATAATATTCCATCATATTCAAAATTTATGGTATGGTGGCATTATATTCAAAGTTATTTTGGCATAAATACAACAAAAGAAATATTTATCAGTATATTCTGATATAGCAAATGAAAATTATTATGTAAGATTTCAGTAATAAGTAGCAATTCCAAATGTAAATTATAGTGGTTTGAACATTGGGACTTTCTCTCTGTGGTGCGCTAATAAAAAAAGCAACTTAAAGTTGTACTTTTAAATGTCATATTTATTAAGATTGACATGGCCGTAAATTCATAGATAGTGGATTTATTATTTAAATCGTACATTGCTTTATTGTGCCGCTATAAACTCTCCAATTATTTAACTTTTGCGTGAGTCCTGTAAAGGAATTATTAATTAATATGTTACACAAATTGATTACTCCATTCAAACTTAAACAATAAATCATTTATTAACAACATCAATACTTATTACATTTATTACAAAATCAATTATATTATTTCGGCGATGGGAACACGTGAGACATGTGAGACCAGTATGAATAAAACTATTTAAAATGTGTCTATGACCTTTGATTAATGATGGGCACATACCTCCAACTCTGTCTTGGGTTTTGTCACCGCCATGTACGTCGCCGATCATATCACCGAAATAACTCGCAGTATTCTTTCGCTGACTCGTGATATCGACGAAAACTTTGTACTCGTGGCGCGCACACTCGCACTTATTGCATTCTCTTATTATCTGCACAAGTCATACTGTCATGTCACCCTCTAAAGTCGTATTGTCGTAATGCTGTATATCGAAGTCATTTCTGAGTGAAGTCTGTCGCACCAGTCTTTTCACAAGTCTCAACTTCCTCGGTCACAGGGTGTGGTTCTCTCCTCTTTTTCGGGGGCGTCATTTTCCACCTTGCTTTCATTTGAAGCATTGAATGTGACGTAACAAGTACTTTTCCCATTGGTTAATCCTTTAACCAATGGAACCATTCCACATCCTCGTACGGGTCAGCTCGGCCCCTCTGTCACGGCACCCCTAAATTTATGGTTTTCTGACTTGCAGGTTCGCGGGTTGTAAAACTCGGTGCCATTCAGACTGTCAGTATTGTCCGAAGTTCTAGATCAATAAATAACTAGTATAAAACTGTCTCACCATAACACAACACTTATTGTCAGATCTATTTCTGGTCTCACACTTTCATCAATGTAAAATTACTGCCCAGATAATTTTATGTTTTATCATAGGATATATGAAAAATATATTAGTGAACAAATAACACAGTAGCCCTTAACAACTATGTAATGCTTGGTTGGTAACATAATAAATAAGGGAAATAGTACCTTTCATGCTTAAAAAAAAATGATTCTTCAAAAATAATTTAAAAATAGTCTCCACTTTAGTGTAAAATTAAAAACAAAAGACGCAGTGCTATACAACTCAAATTATATACGACTAAAATTACGCCTGTAACAATAAAAGCGTTTATGGAACAATAAAAAGGTCCATTGACATACCTGTTAAATAATGCAAACAAAGCTTGTTTTTACGTGTGCTTAAACAAGTCCTCCAAATTTTGCTGCTGTGAAGTCACTTATTTTTTAGGCAAAGCAATTGTATTATTTAATAATAGAAGTATAAGCCCGTCCGTCATAATCTTTACATCAATTTCAATGTTTAAAACATGAATTTTAAGCATCTTTAACGCCGTGGTTTAAATATTCAAATTCTGACTTTTTAAAATGGGAAGACCTCTCAATATTAACTTTTCTATTCAGCTATATATATATATATATATATATATATATATATATATATATATATATATATATATATATATATACAGGGTGATCTAAAGTCCTTGACACATTTTAAAATTGAATATAAACTCCTCAAGTAATTGCTGTACGATGGTTTGGACTAAAATGCTTTTCATATTGAAAAGTTTTGTTTGGTTAAGAAAATAAAAAATTTAGTTACAAACTCTGCCTATAGATGGCGCTACTTGCTCAAATGTTTGTATATCTGCGGGTTTTTTTTTTCCAGATTCGTTTTGACACTGTCACTGAGAAGTAAAAAATGACAACTCCCACCGAAAAAGCTCAATGAGTAGGTTGGTACTTTGAGCCATCCATCATTACAGTTCTACCATCATTACAGTATTACCATCATTACAGTTCTACCATCATTACAGTTCAAAGGAAGTTTTGTGCCAAGTATCAAAAAAACCCTCCATCTCGAATCAGCATTTTGGATTGGCATAGCAATTTTTTAGAAACTGGAAGCGTTTTGGATCGAGAAAGAACTGGCCGGTCAAGCACATCCGAACAAAATGTTGCACGTGTCCGACAAACATTTGTTTCCAGTCCAACAACATCAATGAGGAATGCATCACGACAATAAGATATTCCACTTACAAGAATGCATCGAATTCTACATAAAAGATTGAAGTTTCAAGCATACAAAATGCAGCTACTGCAAGCTTTACAGCCGAATGACAAGGCACGCCGTTTGAACTTTGCTATTGAGATGCTTGATCGTATGGAATCAGATGATGAATTCTTACGACGCGTTCTCTTTACAGACGAAGCAACTTTTCATTTGACTGGAGAGGCTCAACAGGCACAACACGAGAATACGGGGATCTGAAAACCCGCATCAGGTTATTTAAAAGATCCACGATCGTCCAAAAATTAACGTGTGGTGCGGCTTAATGTCTGATCGTGTAGTTGGCCCATTCTTTTCCGCTGAGACTACAGTCACAAAAGACGTTTACCTGGTGCACATTTTCGCTGTCTCTCAAGTTTGTCATTTGCATCCTAACATTTTTTGGCAGCAAGATGGTGCACCTCCACACTGGGGTAATATTGTAAGTGACTATTTGAATAAGGAGTTTCCTGGCCGATGGAGTTTACGAGATGGTTCATTGTTATGGCCACCTCGATTGCCAAATTTAAACCCTCTTGATTTCTTCTTGGGGCTATGTCAAAGAACGGCGCAATATCTCGAGAAATACACTTCGGATCAAAAAGTAAAAAACACGTATTCAATATTTTTAGAAAAGCTATCCAATGATACCAAAATTGACCCCCCCCCCCTCTGACATTTTCAATGGGGAAACCCCATTTTTATTACAGATTTGGATTCTCCAGAAAAAATTACATACACTTGACTTACGATTTTTGATCTTTGCTCCCACAAAAGGAGCTATAATCGGGAAAAATGGAAGTGGGGCACAAACATTTAAAAGTTACAACAAAAAGCACCCTGATCATGAGAGGCAAGGGGAGTTACAGAAAAAAGCACCCTGATCATGAGAGGCAAGTGGACTCATATTAATCAAGCACCCCGAAGGGAACAGAAAACTACTACGTCCACATCGTTGTTCCTGGGTAGTGTTAAAAGTAGTTTTGAACCGTTTTCTAAACTGAAGTCAACATCGTTGAAGTGAACGGTGGGGAGAGGGAGTCAATTTTAGCATCATTGAATAGTTTTTTTTGAAAATATTGAACACGTTATTTTTCATTTTTCTATCCGAAGTGTAATTCCCGAGACATTTCCATTTTTAAACGTCTGTGCTCCACTTAAGTGTATTTTTCGAGATATTGCGCCGTTCTGGAACTTTCTGGACACCCTGTATACACACACACACACACACACATACATATATATATATATATATATATCGCACATATATATATATATACTTTCCGACAAATCAAATTTTATTTGAGCAGTCCCTGCGGTTTGATTTTATAAGCCATAACCATTGCCAACATGGGGAATAGTTTCTCTCTTCTTTGTTTTGTAACTAACGACTGTAGACATATATAGTTAAAGTCAAAATGATTGTAGTAACGTAGTTTGCTATAATGCACGTGAAGTGCTTAGAGTTCCAATAAAATTGTTGATAAAGCTTTGGTAAAGAAGCTGTTAGACTTTTTGCGGGATGAAGAAAATTTTCAAATAAGTATTAATCAAAGAAGAAACTACAATCTTAGAGTCAATTAAATTATTATTTTTAGAGTCCTATTGTTAAAAATTTGACAGATCGCAGATACTCTGAGTAGGTGAAACTAGTTTTACATAAAAACGGTAAATATATACTAATTCAATTAATATAAGTACCTAAAAGAGAAGACACAAAATTGGAAATTTATGTACTGTCACATAATTTAGATTTTATCTATTTATTAGATAAATCATTTGAAAAAAAAATTACACTACCTCAAAATCGGTACAGCCCAAATTTGAAAAGTTTCAATCTTTTCACAGAATAAAATTCAATATATAAATTGGCTCTTTAATGACCGTGATTTGGTATCATTATTTTGATATATTACTTTATAAAGCACTGGTGGTCCTTAACTATTAAATTTATTCGAACTGTAACAATCAATCAAAGCATGTGCTTGACTAATTTAATTGGTTTCAAAGATTTGTTCACACATGCACCTACGCATATTGATCGCTATTCGATTTGTGTTAAGTCGCGCCCAAAATATATTTGTCAAAATCTTAAGTTATAACTGCTCCACAGCATACGTTACACACACATATATTATGTGTGTATGGAAGGTTAAAATCATTAATGCCTCATCGAAAGCTATATTTTCTTATGATTCTCCTGATAATGCCTTCCTTATAAACAGGTGGCAATTGTCAGTATATTTTATATGACAGCTACCAAGGTGAACACAGTATTGATACATTATTGATATATATACAATAGTTCTCATTTCTTATCCAAAAGTAGTTATCATATATTTCGTCAGAAACACATCACGTATCATCTGTATATTATTCGTATCATCTCCAAGAACAGGAAATAGTGCACACTTGCTTTAAAATATGGCTCCACTATTTGATCACGAATTAAATTTAAATGAATTTTAAACACTATTTAGCAAGCACTTTAAGTCCATTTAAGTTCAGCGTTAATTTCTACTTTCATTAAACGTACTGTCCTTATCCCAGAAAATTTATTTTAGCACAAATTATTTAATTCTACATCGCAAATGAAGATTGATAGATAAAAATGAAACTGACCAAAATTTTATCAAATTTCTCTCCTATTATATAAAATATTTGAAGTGACTTAAACGTATTCTTCATCACATGGTTAAACATGGGAAGCACGAGAATTTTTCTGAACTTCCGCTATAAATAGCCAACTAACTCATCAGGTCAAGCAGCATCGGACGCGGTTAGTACTTGGGTGGGTGACCACCTGGGAACACCGCGTGTTGTTGGCACATTTCGGGCGCGATAGT
The DNA here is from genome assembly GCA_951213105.1 of Amaurobius ferox. Taxonomy (NCBI): domain Eukaryota; kingdom Metazoa; phylum Arthropoda; class Arachnida; order Araneae; family Amaurobiidae; genus Amaurobius; species Amaurobius ferox. Next base: position 47,113,664 of record OX578138.1, read on the forward strand.
CCGGTGGTTTGCGCCCTGGATTTGCAAGCTGCCACAACTGCCGCCGTGTTCATGCGGAGTACGATCACATTAAACATGTGGGTCCGTAAGTCCTTCCGCGAGGTTGGTGGTAGGGGAAGGATGGTACGGTCCTTGTCGATGCCTCCCCCCACTGGATTCCGGACTAAATTGGGTGGCACTTCCCGGCCGTCCAAACAGGTTGCCTTTCTGGTAGGTCGGAGGGTCTGGGTCTCAACAACAACAACAACAACAACTAACTCATCAGTAAAGCATAAAGGAAATTAAAAATGCCTTACACAAGCAAATATGTACTTGCAATGAGATCAGTGTACTGAACAGAAATGATCAGAGGCAGTTGATTTTTTTTATAGTAAAGAGTAAAACGTATAAAAAATTTAAAAAGTTAGTTAAGATTATTTTATTCAAGTAGCATTTGAGAGTTTGAACATGTAATTTTAGGACTAATCTGGAGAGAAAATTGTAATATAATAAAAAATAAAATTTCAGAAATTGTTGTTTAGACTGCTCTTGAGCGTCATTTTACTGACTTCTGAAGAGCACTAAATTCTTCCTTTGGCTCACCAGCGACAGGTAGCGGACCTCTGCTCTAGTCCATAAAACAGGTTTTGGACATTAAGAAAACATAAGTTTAAGCAAGTGACCGAAGGAGGACACAAGAGTTTATATAAGAAGTTTGTATGCAATGTACATCGGGAGAAAAGAGAAAATAATATAAAATATCTAAAATATTTAAAAAAAAAGAAATATCATAGCCAGTGGTAAGAAGACAAATCATACAAATTAGGGTAAACAGCTAGTATAAAGTAATATTTTAGTGAAAATGATGTTTAAAAGTATACTAGGTAAAATTAAACCGAAAGACGTTTGTTTCTTTTTTAATTTTTAAAGCAGTGCTAAATTAGCGAAATATAACTAAAATGGAATTACGTCTAAATTACTAAATATAATTCGATTAAATTACGAAGTATATAATTACGTTTAAAATGTAATTATTAATGCAATCAACAATTGTTTTATTTTCTTGTAAACATTATTTTTTTTAAACAATAAAGCAAAGTAATTACTAAACCTAGTTTTTCATGATCAGGATTATTAGAATTTTTTGCATGCTAACTGTCTGCTTAATTGATAATCATTTAAATTGCTAATAATTGAAACCGCGTCCGATGTATAATTAGTTGCATATCGTATTAAAGATATACCTGGGTATAAATACATCTGGAAATCAGTTACTTACATTTATAAAATGCCAGGATAACGAAAACAACCTTATCGTACTAGGAATGAAAATCAAAAACTCTCTGGAGTCTCTGGTAGCTCATCAGAAACATATGCAACACACATAACTTCTGAACACAATAAATGGAACTGCTGCTTGTGAAAATAAACCTTTCTAAAACGTTTTTAATTTTCTTATGCCTGCTTTCTTTAAGGAAGTATTAGAAAGTTATAAAACATCTGAAGGTTATCTGAAATTCTCTATTATACAGATAGATGCCAAATGTGAACATTGTGGAGCTGTGCAATTTAAAGCAGTTGCAGGAAGGACAGAACATTTGTGTTGTTGGCAAAGTAGTGTGCAAATTCCTCAGTTACACGGATGTTCAAATTTTGTTGAGAGATGATTGACACAGAACGAAAGTCGATAATTTAGAAAGCACACCAGAGTCTAGAACTCGTTAACATTTTACAACATAGTTGAAATGTGTTTACGACTTTGTTCATTCTGTCTGTCTGTCTGCGTGCCTGTCTGTCCGTTAGCACGATAACTGCCATAAAAATGACTATCAAAATGAAATTTTAGTATATGGTTCATACGGTCTGTGGGACCTATGGGAATATAAATGAATAATATCATCCAATTAGTTTTGGATTGTATCAGGGTTGAAAAGATGATATACATTGAACCCTATGGGACTTAACTTTTCAAACATTTTTTAAACGAATTTAAAATTCACAAATTGCTTCGAAAGTATTCGGAAATATTCAAATTATACCATAAAATATATAAAAAAAATTTCAGCAAAATATATTCAGTAGTTTTTAAAATAAAAATTAAAATAATAATTACACCCTTTATATGAAGAGATCACGTGACCCACCTTAAAATAAAATATGGCATCCATCTTAAGTCAAAATCGTGATTTTTAAAGTTCTTTTAAATTCATATTTAGTGTTGTATCCGCCCTAAAACCGCTTTATTTTTACTTAAATTCTGTACTACATACTGAAACAACGCAATTACAATATATTTGAGTTTAAATGATCATCAAACTTTGATTATTTCTACAACGAAGCCAATTTTCCCTTATGGATAATGTAAACACCAAAAGATGTAGAATGAGTTGTATAAGAATTGCTGCAATCTTTTAACGCAAAATTATTTAACTGATAGAGTCTGCCATATAACTAATATGAATGATTTTACAGATTCATTGATTGATTTTACAGAGAGAAGGACGATTTTTTTCGATGAAGTTTTAAGCAGAGTTAAATTACTTGTACCTCCATGGTTTTAAATTTTATATAAAATAAATTATTATAGTATTGTGATGAATGAAAAAAGTTTATGAATGAAGTGCTGCTTTTGTATAGAGGCGATTTATAATACGATGACGTCATTTAAATACAGTTCATTTGTTTTCGATGCAGTTTTCAAATATAATAAATTATTGTAGTATTATGATAATTTTAAAAATATTACCGCGGAATGTATCGCATTTTAGAGATGTTTAAACAAGACAATTTAAGAGCATCAAATAATAAAGATACATGTTCAAATCAGTAATTTTTAAAGCCGCTTTTAGTATAGGATAAGCGTTAAGAATTAATAACAAATACATTTCTCAAACTTAGTAATTTTATTTTTAATTAAGTAGGTTTTTAATTTATTTTCAATTCACAGAAGTTTTGATAGGTAATCAGAATCACGTGCTCCGATAGGTCATCAGAAACATATGCAACACACATACTCTTTATTAGAAGAACAGAAAACATTAGTTATTCATAATTAATAGAAAAAAATATAAAAAACTTGGAATGTTTAGAAAAGAAATATCATAGACAATGGTAAGCAGATGAAACATACAAATTACTGTAAACAGATAGTAAAAAGAATTATTTTGTTGAAAATTCTGTTCATAAGTTTATAGTGGGTAAAATTAAATAGTAAGTGTTTTGTTTCATTTTAATTTTTAATACACCGCTAAATAAGTGTTAAACGAATAGGGCGTAACAATCCATAGCAACCTAGATCCCAATGTAAAATGCTGTGAATACACATTGTGAAGACTATCTGTATAGCATTTTAAGTTATGGTCTTTTCTTATATTAAGTGTTTAAAGCATCTTTAGAAATTCCGGATAATCTATTTATTGGATGTACATATGTTTAAATATTTCCCACTAGTATATTTGAAATTTTAAAGACAAATGTAAATTTTTTCATTTGTTCGAATACCATACATTTCAATAGCAACTCTGATCGCGTAAAACTGTTATTTGACATCCGTAATTTATTTTTTGAATAACTATTAAAGTTACACTCCTAAAAACGGAATGAAATATGAAATATTGCATTGGAAATACATTTCAGCACCAAAAATTGCGAAAACAAATTGTAAAGTGTGACTGAATTGTACAAGTAAATTTTCCATGAACCGTTCATGCTGATATTGATAATAATAAATGAATCAAGCTTCCTGTGAAAAAATCTCCAATTTACCGATCGACATCATTTCTACAAGGACATCTAGACTCATGATGAGTGAAACAATAGCGGTGGCAAGCCCCAAGATGCATGTTGCTTTGGCAGGGGTGCCGGTGAAAGGCCACACTTGATCAAGAGATCTGAAAAAGAAATATGCAATGAGTTAGTGGAATACAGTATAAAATTATCTCAGTGTTAAGTAATTGCATCATTTTCTTAAATATACCACAACACGGGATAATATAAATTTATTTTATCCTAAGGTAAAGTATGGAAAGTTTTGAATAAAAAGTTTTTATCTTCTGCAGAAACGAGAAACTTGCATTAGACGATTTCGAGGAGTAAGAAGTAGCGAAGTAAAACGCTGGACGTAGAGACATACATAGATAGATGCATGCGGTATTAATTAAATTCTAAGACGCCATAGATTGTGTAAGACACAACTTGATTTTAATACCATTAACAGAGAAAAATCTTGATTAAAAGAAAAATACATCTGATGTTTGCAGCACATGAGTTTCCCTACATAGGTACTTCTTCCACAACGAAATATTGGTGTACAAGATCCACTGTACAATGTTTTTGACACTGAATTAACATCGCTTGAATTGAAATTAGGTGGTTTTTCTAACTTAGTAGTCCAAATAGAATCCCTTACACATACTCACGTGAGAAATTCTCATCTGTATGAAATTGACATTTAATTAATATCCAGTGAAATAAATGACAATTGTCGTCAGAATACAGAACTGATAGACAAAGCATAGCCACCTTTATCTAAAATGCCCATTCTCCGCGAAAATAGATAACCATCCCAGCTCATAATGACACCTAGGTGGTACTACAGTATTGTGGCAATTAATTGAGAAATGCAGTTTTTTTTATAAAATTCAGTTTTATTCAAGTTTTCTACGGATGCATTTAAAACTAATAAGTGATATGACCTCCCCGAGACTTTATAATATCACAGACACGTTTCGGCATGGAATGTACTAGACTAGCACATGTAGTTTTAATTTCAACGTCTCTGAACCATATGTCAATAACGGCCGAAATTAGCTTGTCCATCGTCGCACAGTCAAATTTGTGAAGCCGTTTTTTGACAATAGCCCACAAATTTTCTATGGGATTCAAGTCTGGTGAATTCCCGGGCCAATCCAGTACGGTAATATTTTTTTTTGAGCAGAAATTTTTGATTCGCTTCGAAGTGTGACATGGCGCGCTGTCTTGTTGGAAAACGCAATCTCCGTTCGGCCACAGTTTAGCCATGGTTGGAAGCACTTTTCGGGTCAATATGACTTCGTAACTGGCACTGTTCATCATTCCCTCTACGGGAACAAGAGATTCTGTCCCCAAAACGCTGAAACAACCCCAAAACATCTTTTTGTGCGGATCCTTGGATGCTTGATTGATGTGGTGCTGATTGAGAGGTTCTCTTTGGCTCCTTCTCACGAACATAGATCTAAATCCCTGAGCCGCAAAATGTGTTTCGTCAGAAAAGAGAACTTTCTCCCAGTCCATGTTTTGTATTTCCGTGCCTATTCCAACCTTTTTTTTCTTCATGCGAAGTGTCAGAAGCTGCTTCTTTTACGGTCGACGTGCTCTCCGTCCGCGTTCTAACAGCCTGTATCGCACTGTTGAAGGTGCAATATCAACACCAGCTGCCACTATGGATTTAGACAGGTCAAAACTGGTTAATCCAGGATTTTTAACACTCATTCGATGTAAAGTTTTGTCGTCACGAGTCGAAGTTGATCTTTTTCGGCCACATCTTCCAGAGCGGTTGGTTCCAGCATTTCCTGTTTCCTGAAACCGCTTCCAGATCCTCCCGACATTTGCTGTACTCACTCCACATATTTTACCTATTTCCTGGAATGTCTTAGAAGTGTGTTCTCTAAGCGCAATCACTTTAGCACGTGTTTCCGCGCTGATATCCATGACGCTAATGAGCCCCGCAACAACTGAGAAACTACCACTGCGGAACACCTGCTACTTACCAGGTGCATACGAACACCTGCTACTTTGATAATAACTGCAATTTGAACTCTGAGCTAATTTGGAGTGCTTCTTCCTTAGCTTACGTGTGATAAAACGAAACAAATGACATTTCTCAATTAATTGCCACAATACTGTAGTTATCATCTGAAACAACGTTGTTGTTTTCCCATTTGAGTACGTGTTTTACCTTGGAGGGTTCATTATATTTATTTAATTGTGATATTGTTTTCAAAATTTTTTTACTTTGATTTTCTTGTATTTTTAAATTGTAATATCTAGCTTTTACTATGGTTTATTGTGGAGCGCCCTTTTGTACATCAAATAGCATGAAGACATGAAAGACTTTTTGAATATCCCTTAGAAGTCAATTGTCGGGAGAAATGAATTGAAGCAGAAGATAAAAAATATTAATTAAAGCAGAGACTTTTCAGAGAAAGTTTGTATACGTGTATAATTTCGACACAAATTAAACTTTCAATATACCTAGGTTGAAGTATGAACATTTTAAATCTGTCTTGTTCTTAATAATTAACTTTCCAAAGAAAATTTGTATACTTGTATAATTTCGGTATAACTTAAACTATTAAACTCTATTACGAGCAATTGATCAAAATAGAATCATCACTACTAGCTGACACAATCAAACATGGCAAATATTGGCTGTGGTTTATATATATTGTATATAGCACTATACATTTAAATTTTTCATATGTTTTTATGAAAAATTGCATATTGATATCTATAAAGAATTTTTTTACATTTGTTTACATCTTATTGTATACAAATTTAAATCATATTTAATTTTACAATAACCCTGAGCGAATTTCTATCTATCAATGTATAAATGTTAAGATATCAAATTCACATCGCCTACGGTCTTTTGAATCTTCATATTATTCTAGCTGTCACCACTAGATGGCGACACATAACATCTTTTGTGGGTGTATCGTGGTTTCTACTTTTTAACAAACTAGATCCACGAGCATGATATTAAAAGATTTGACTCATAGTACTGCACATGGAAAGTTAACACATTTCACGGTATCTAATACTTTATAATTTTGACTAACTTCTCTGATAAATTTATTTGAAAATATACAATATCACAAAAATGATTCATGCTAGCATTCTAAAGTTTACGTCAATCGGTTTCTAGTGAAAAATTACATCAGAAATGATTATTAATGTAACAATATTGAAGGTTCTAATCTGTTAATGTTTTTTTTCAATGTTTCATTCCAAAATTTCGGGGGTCCTTCAAACATTGGATAGCATTTAAAATTATTAGGGTTCTAGTATTCATAAATTGTAATATCTGTACCGAATTTCGTTCGAAATGCTCTATTCATTTGAGATATCGTATCCCCAGACTCATGGACACACATATACACACACTAACATACACACACTCTCACTTGCACACATATACTAACATATATATATACAAACACGAATATACATACATACATACATACAAAAATATATGGACAGTGTTCTACATTATTATTGCTACTTATACATATTATTGCTACATTATTGTTGCCAGTATTTTACATTAACTATGAAAGCATTTTTACCAAATAGCATTCTATACTTATGCGTAATTACCTGAATATCAGTCCATCTTTAGCCATGGCGTAAACTATTCTAGGCATAGGAAACATAGATCCAAACATGCTAACTGTAAGGCCGGCAAGGGCACCAATGGCCACGACGTACTTGGACTTATATGCACCTCGCTGAGCGAACATCTCAACAAGGGCAGATTCAGCGTCAATCTGATCGTAGGGGATGATGAGCGTCAACTGCAATATGAAGAACAATACTGTTGGAATAATGGAAATGAATATAGTTAAAACATTCTATTTCATATCATGTCTTTAGTATTCAAATTCATAATGCATATAACTATATGCACCGATATTGAAACTTTGGTAATTGTGTGAAATATTTTTCTCCTCCAGTAAATGAATCTTAGATACATGCATGGCTCAAAGGAAAGTGATTGAGCACACAAATAACTTTGTAAAAAAAGTACATGGGTATGCAGTTTGGTCTATCTGTAGTAGAATGACCATGCAGCCCTCCTAATGAAGAATTTCTGAAGTGAGGATGAGGAACTTGGCAACAAAGCGGTATAGACGAAAAAGCCAATTGCCCAGTTGTAGAGCATTATCTAATAAGTAGGAGGCGACAGTAAAACTATTGCAGAAGGCACGTATTTGACACAATATGGCTATTAGCGAATAGCTCTCCCATTCAGGAATACTGACATAAACAACTTCCACATGGTCAGGAGTTTAATGTACATCCCGTTAAAAATTCCCTCCATCAACATTAATGCATATTTGAATTCGAGGGAAATATTCCCGTGTACTTTGACAAGAATTGCAGCGCAGGTGTCACGGTGATACAGATCCTGATGATATGCCATTTTAACAGGTATTTATTGCCTTTCATATACGCTTTTCGTGAGTTCGGGTATCGATTACTATTAATTAGACAGTGCTTTTCAACTTTAGAATTGGTTTCAAAATCATTTTGATGTAATACCCTCGCATGGTTCATTGTAAGATATATGACACACGACTAGTTTTGGATAACAAAACTAGACGTTATTCAATGAAGTTTAGTTTTAAAGTCGGAGGACATCCTCATGGCATCCCATCTATGCAATCGCTTAGCCCGATATAATCTCAGCAGTGGTGTTGCCAGGGGAGTATTTGGTGGTCATAAATCCACCCAGGCATCTATTGAATTTAGAATAAATGGTATATGGAAAACAATGGTTACACCCCTCCTCCCACAGCTTCCCGGCCGTCTAAACAGTTACCTTACACCTTTTCTGGTAGGTCGGACGGCCTGGGTTTCAACAACAACAACCCCTCCTCCCACAGAATTTTTTCTGGCCACACTACTGACTTCCTGAGATCGTCTGAACGACGGTGTATGCATTCTAGATATAACGACGTTCTATGCATTTTAAATACAGGATGGCCATAATTAAAGTAGAGGTGTTTAGATCCCGAAAGTGAGAAAACTGTAGGGCCAAACTCAACTAAATTTGCAATAAACAGTATTTAGATTATGGGTTTTTGAGTTTTAAAAAAAAAATATTGTTCATATTTTTGCCACCGTTGACCAAAGTGGCGCTGGAGTCGCGCCATTTTTGGAGTAAAGTAGGCATAGGAAGTACAGAAAGTTTACATTTTACGTGCATTTTGAAAAGGACATCACATTTACATTTTATACGTAATTAGTACATTTTATATTTACATTTGCATCTTACATTTACATACGTATGACATTAATTTTTATATTGGCATCATTTACATGTGTGATTCAATATGTTTTTCCTTGCATATGTTCCAAAAAGTGCATTCTCTGAACAGCATTCTCTACTGCAGAATGCAGCCGATCTCCATTGATTTGCTTGACGTGCAATGTTATTCGGTCCTACAAAGTGGCTAAATCATCCATATTCCCTTGGTATACCAAGCGCTTTACATGATCCCACAACCAAAAGTCACAAGGGGTCAGTCAGATCAGGCGAACAAGCTGGCCACTTCATAGGAAGCGCTCGACTAATTATTCGGTTGTTGGTAAAATGCTGTCACAGAACATCCTGTACGCGCAATCCAATACGAGGGGGGGGGGGGGGTACTCCATCCTGCATAAATATCGTAGATTCAAGACATCCATGCTGTTGAAGTTGCAAAATAACAAAGTTCAGCAGCATTGTTTGATACCTCTCAGCATCGACGGAACTTCCTGAACTTTCTAGCTTATTTTACTCCAAAAATGTACCTTACAGAGCAACTTTAGCCGGCGATGACAAAAATCCGAACTATTGTTTTTTCTTTTAAAAATCAAAACTCCATGGTCTAAATAGTATTTACTACAAATTTGGTTGAATTTGGCCCAACGGTTTTCTCACTATCGGGCTCTAAACACATCTACTTTAATTATGGCTACCCTGCATAATGACGTTGTGTACATTCTAAATAAAAGACGTTCCATACATTCTAAATATAACGACGTTGTATACATTCTAAGTATAACGGCGTTTGCTTGTGTTCGCATAATGTTGTTACTTCAACAGCTTCTGACACACGGCTCGATACTATGGACGAACATTTTGTGTGGCCAGCAGATAAACTTTTAGAAAAATTTTCTTTTGTAAGAAAAAAAAACTTTTTGTATATTAGGACTATATTTTATGTTTTGCAGAAAAAACATTTTTAAAGCAGTTTTATATAGTGCGTTTAGGAAATCCATGTAATAGCATGAGCTAGAACAGAAGATTGTTCAAAGTGCCCATAAAGTTTCAAATTTTCTAACTATACTGGGCTTTTGTTCTCCATTTGACAAACGCTATTCTTCCAGGATGCGTAATATTTGTGGAAGCTGCTGATAAGATTTCTAATGATTGAAATTCTCTGGATCTTATGCAACATCTAATTTGGGTCACACTTGCACATTTGTCATATTTTTCACTTAAACTGCTAAACCGTGAAAAAATTCCGTCCGTTCAAGTCGTCGTGTTCGAATCCGTAGCTGACTAAAATATGTTATACTTGGGAAACTCCGCTGTCTAGGGGTCTGTAGCTAAGCCTACAAGAAAGTTAAATACTTCAGTATTTTTTCTATGTAGAGCTGTCTCAAAACTGAGAATGCAAAATTAAAAAATAATTACAATTGGTGTGTAGCATTCGAGTAAAATAACTTTAAATTTTATATTTAGGAATATCCTTTTAGCCTTTTCTTTTACCTTCAGTGGTGACGGAAACACAGCCTTAGTTACTAAACCGATTTTTATGAATGGTGGCTGAAGTTGTGTGTTATTGTGGGAGGTATATACTTTTCTTTAAAAATTGAAAATTAAATTTAGAATTTCAAAAATTGAAAAAACATAAATGATACTCAGTGTTAAAGTACAATTTGCAATGCCTGCTGTATTTTCGTTGCATAATCATGTTGATATATAATTTTGTTATTTGCCACGTGTCAAAAATAAAATGCATAATGAAACAAATTATTAAAAAATATTTTGAAAATGTTTTTCTACCTTCAATCGAGGTTAAATCCTCAGGCGTTGTGAGAAAGATTTGTGATTTAAAAGTTATTTTAGATTCTAACTAGGTTTTCGCAATTTCATCCAGAAAAGCAAACAATAAATCAATCTCAAAACAGAGCTTAAAACTTCGCCGTATTTTCAATTCCGTATTTTCAATTTAGTAGTGAACGAAATAATTAGTATCAAATCGTGAAATTGGAGTGTGAATTACCAATTTTATTTATCTGCTATTTTTATTTTCCGAGCACAATATTTATTTGCCCCTGGCATTTGATAGGCAATATAGCCAGGACCGCATTTTTCCATTCGTAAAGCAGGTAATTTATGGGGGTAGCAATTACTTAAAGGTCCATTTTCTTTACCTCATCAACATTTCATATACATTTTTGAAATAAACTTTTATTTATTCTTACCGTCGCTTTTAGACTTCACAAATATTCGTTTGAACTGAAGAGCGTATAGAAATTTGAATGAGTTTTGAATAGTTTGAAACCCATACAATCCTATTAGAAATTAAACAAATTGAAAATTCTGAAAATTATGTTCAATTATAAAAAAATGCATCATTTGAAAAATATCGACAAAATTATAGTGTAAGAAGCTGAGCCAACATGCGTCAATAGTTTATTTGGCCAATCCCATTTTTTCATTCTGCGTTCTCTTAAGGTATTGAAATAGTTTTGATTTTCAATAAATATGAAAAGGGGGAGGGAGAGTCAGTATAACATTTTAATCAGATTATTTCATCCGGGTTCCCTATTTCAGAAAGTGAACAAGTGGCCATGGTTAATTTAAAAAATTGAAATAATTTTTCGATGTGAATTTCGTATTGGCACAGATGCTGCCATATCTGCATTTTCATTTTATTTTATTTATGACTCGAAGGGTTAGGAGCCGTCATTTGGACAATTATTCTTTAAGCCTTAAAAACACAACGGTATTTCATAGGCCACGGGACATGAAATTGCTAAAAACATAAAATAAAATATATTTTATTTATACGGACCTTAAATACGTACCGATAATATTTTAATAATATGTTTTTGATATAAAAAATGTTTTGTGCAATGATTTAATTTTATGATTTAATCTAGGATGCTGCGCGGTAATAGAAACCGCAGCTCAGTTAAAAGAAAAAATGTACTATGGCTTAATACGTTAAAACTAAACGTAATTAAGCACAAATAATTAAAATTACAACGTGCAACTGTGGATACGTTGGGTCACGGGTTTTTTTTTTTTTTTCATACGAGGATACACGTTTTTGAATATGTAGCCCGTAAACCTCTTACTGACTCCAATATGGCCCGTGGTTCAAAAAAGGTTGCTGACCACTGCCTTATCTTGGGGACTATGGGTAAATACTGAAGGAGTATTAATAATTTAACAATACGACGAAATTCTGGGATTAAATTTTGGAGGGATAATAACTTTCAGGCATATGATATATACTCGTATTTCCAGATAAAAAAAAATATTAAAGTTTTTAGAAGTACACACGGCGGCTTCTTTCATACGATGGTTCTCCAATTAGCTGGCTCAGCCGTCTGTTTGACAAAATTTCAAGCACAAACAGCTGAATTTTGTCATAAAATCGCACGCTTCATCGTTGACAAAATCCTTTTATTGACTGGGCGATTCAATTAAGCGGGGAACACTGTAATGAACTGGGAAGGTAAAGTGAAATGTACTCTATATTTAAATAAATGAAATAAGATAATACATGCATTTATTTGTAGCTTAAAAAATTAATATCCATGATTTTATTTTGTACGGCACATGTTGCATTTCATCACATCTTTCATCAACATTCTCATCAATTTTTCAAAATTCATGTTTATTAAGAAGGCCTCTGTAGTTTTCGCATCTGTTTTATAGGCTCATCTATATGCCTTATGGTCTTCCCTGTTCTTTTGACAAATTACATGTCGCTATTCATTTTCGTCTGCGACACATATTGATCCAACGATAGGCTAAAACTCATTCCTTGTCAATTGCCTTTTCTTTTTATTATCATCCGGTTAGCGAAGCATTAAATAAATATCGAACAATGGAATATGTCGTGAATCTCTAGATTATACGTTCTTGGTGTTGTGAAATAATTTAAGCATTAAATTGTCTTGTTAATTATGAGGAAAATGTATGTTAGTATTACGCGCAGCTTAAACTGCTGCGAAATTAATACATATCTTCATTAAATTGCATACAACAAAAAATTAATAGAGCCGACCTGTTTGGAAGGCAAGAAACAGGCTACTTCATAAGGACACTTCAGAAGCGCAACCTTCACTCTAGAGAGAGCCATTGACGATTTGTTGACTATTTTAGCTTCCTCAACCATTTTGTGTTTATATAAATCGGTTTATACAAATTGGTTGATTATATTATATAAATTAGTTCGGATTATAGCTCTCATATTTTATATCGACGTTTCTATCTAACTTAGCATCTGCAGCTCCGATTAACATGGAATTTTCATTGTTATATAGAGGAAATCACTCCCCCCCACGCACACACACATACACACACACACACCACACACACATACACACACACACCCAGCGCTACGCGGGTGAACATGAATTGCATGGGATTTTCAGTCTTTTTTAGTGAGTATCACGTCCGCTGCGCGAGTTTACACCGGAGTTAAATGTTAGAACGTAGATATTACAACGTGTCATCCACGGAGTTACCACTCATCATCGAGTGACGAGTTTCGATTAAAATTGTGTTGGTCAGGGGAAGGGGCTTTTTTCTGATTTTCTTAGAGAGGGAAGTCGTATCACGCTCGTTGCCGAGCGTACATGGATTGAATTCACTTTTTCAGTCTCATGGAGTATCACGTCGAAAGAGGGACAAAGGTGGACCAAAGGTGCTTAGCGACCTAGTTCCCGCGATCTTTTTTAAGTGATCACCAAAAATATGATTGCTAAAAAAAGTGACCGATAGTTGTGGTCAAGCTTGTGGTCGCAAAAAGCGAATTGTAAACCATCCTATTCTCGTTTAACATTTGAAAATGACAGTCAAACTGAACTTTAGACACTTTTAGACGTTTCGGTTATATACAAGCAAATAATAAATTAATTTTCCTACAAATATAATATACATGCAAATTATAAAAGGATGGAATTTTACAAGCAACGTTTTTTGATTTTATTTGTTTCAAGATATGTTGTAAATATGATTATTGTTCACTTTGAGAGTGTTACGGATTACTAAAATTAGTTAAGCTGAATTTGCATTGTTTTAAGTTATATTTACCTCATTTTTAACGAATCTTTAGTTGATTTCTTACAGGTTGTATACGCTATGTTGTTTCTAAGATAGTCAATTGATTACAGTTGTTTCGACAGTATAATTACCATCATCTTAATTTCACTATTAGAACGTATTACCCGGCGTTGCCCGGGTCCTAAGTATACGCCTGTTGTGTAAATAATAAAAACGAGGATGGAAATAACACAACTCAATTTCCGACATGCCTGTTTGAACAAATATCGTTCCCGCACTCAATTGTTTCCATTCGCCAATAAGTCAGTTGTATAGATCAATTTAATAATGGCTATATAAATACTTCACTGCTTGCTCCGTATTTAAAGTATGAGATAGCAACGGACACGTGGGAGTGGCCTCAGTAGGTAGAAAAGCTTCTTGCCCTGTTTATGGGAGTGGCCTCAGTAGGTAGAATAGCTCCGGAAATTGGTCCACTGCGTAATGAGGAAGCGTTCAGTTCATTCAAAAAGTCTAAGATATGGCTCGGTTGAAATATTTATAATTAATCAACGGATGGGTTTATGAAATTATTTTTTGTAGTAGTCTGTGATATATTTAGGAGTCGCTGTTAAATGATAAGCGTTCGAGGGCACGTCAATTTTTTATATCGTAATATAAAAATTGCAGAGGTTTAAAACGCACGAAAAGTATATATATATATATTTTTTTTTTAAATTCATTAAAACTTGTGTATTAATCGAATAGATTCCGTTCAAGGTTTGTGTGAAAGATAATTTTTATATCTATCCGATGGTGTCAAAATGGAAACTGTGTGATTATATTGGGAAGAGATCGATTTGTGTGGAAATTTGTAAATCTAGCTAAAACATAAAATAACTAAAAAACTAATCCGAAATTTTTAAAAAATATCGTAAAAGTGCACCTATTCGGGTTCCGAACAACCGAAATTTTCATAGGGTTCCGAAACTTTCATAGCCGTGCCACGCTTAGATTTCCCGCTACATACTTCAAAGGCATCTTCCTTTATTGTGTTAGATTGAGCAAATTATTGTTTTTAAAATTATTATTATATTTAATAATATGACTATGTAAGAAACGTGCTAACAAAACGTGCAACATTTGAGGACCGATTTTGTGCTAAATATATCGTGAAACTCGTCCCCGAATACTGGTATATGCAATACAAGCGCGATCCTATGTAAGAAACATACATGTATTTTAAAGCAATCTCATCATAGAATTCCAGTTAGGTTCCCAGTAGGTATGTTCTTAATGCTGCATAAAATTGCAGGTTCCTTTTAATACTCACCATCATACTTGATGAAATATAGGCTGTTAGAACTATAATTAAGCTGAGTATCACTGCCATTGGGATAGACCACTTCGGATTTTTGGCTTCTTCTCCAGTGGTTGCAATGATGTCAAAACCAATGAACGCATAAAAGCATGTGGCGGCTCCGGAGAGAACCTATAAATGAAGATTCATATTATTTCCATCTGAAGATTATAATCAAAATTGATCTACTGAATTATTTTTATTATTTTTATTTCTCTGAATCTGTTATTATTTTTATTTCATGAAATAAAAATAATAACTTGGTTGTAATTATTTTATACTTTATGGAACCATGCTCCTTCTGCTAGTACATAGTTAGTACACAGTAAAATAAAAACTTCGTAAATACAGCATACACACACATATAAACTGGTAAACCGGTTTCAAAGACACAAAACAACTTTCTTCAGGACCGACAAGAAGCGATGTCTCACTTACTCTACTCGGATCGGCAACTGTTTAAATAAGTGAGGTCGCGCGTTGCTCATTTGACTTGAGTGAGGTTGAGCATTGCCTATCTGACTTGAGTAAGTGAGGTCGCTCATTGCCTTAAGCAAGTGAAATCGCGCGTTGCCTTAATCAAGTGAGATCGCGCATTGTCTTAAGCAAGTGAGGTCGTGCTTTGTCGATCTGACTTGAGTAAAAGATGTTGAGTGTTGTCTATCTGACTTGAGTAAGTGAAGTCGCGCTTCTTTTCGCTCTTAAAGAGAAATGCTACTTTTTGCCTTTGATAGCAGTAGACCAGTTTATATTTGTATTTACTGTTTTCATTTTATCGTGTTATTATTGAAGCATGTTTTTTAGCATCTATTTGATAGCATCCATCAATCGGAGGAATTCACTGTTGTTAAATTACACTACTACCAAAAATTCGATTCTCTGCGTTGTCATAAAAGAAATTGATAGTACATACAATTCTGCAAATTTCTGTGGTGGCCAACTAGAAAACCGTCATACCACACACTGGAATAAAATTCTTAGAACATTAAGATGCAACTGCAAGACAGGGTATCTAAATCCACCGATAGGAGATACGTTTGAAAAATTATTGAAATCAATGATAGGTTTTCAAAATTAAGGCATATAAGTATCATTGCTGCTAAGCATGGTAACAGATATTCGGTGTTTAAACAAAACAGAAGAATCTGGGCAGAAGGATATGCGAGGTGTCACCACATTAGTGGGGTTGAGTTAAAGCGAATATATAAAATTGTTCTAATACAAAAACAGCTATGTATTGGAATCGAAGGCGGATACCTTTGACTTTTAGCGTATATCTATAATAATAATAGACAATAAATAAAAATAACGGCATTCTTAACTCACATGAGAATATTTCATAAATGTGACCAAATGAGCAGAATGGAATAAAATGCACTTAAAAGTACCGGTGCAAATATGATTGCATGCAAAAGAAATAGGTACCTAATGCCACATCTCGCAGAGTAATAACCCCACTTAAGTATCAAAATGTTTATTGAAACTATGCATATGCAATGCGGTAATCATGAAATGATTTCAATAATTTTCAATTTCATGCACATTTGTTCAAACAATTAAGAATATATACATTTTAAATATTCGGTTATTTTGAGTTAAAGCCTATAATTGTCCAACTCATCTAAGATGCTGATTTTCCATTAACTGATGATAGTTGCCCACAAAGACATTTTCATATGTGCGCATTACACATATATTGACTGTCTAAGTTACTATCACAAAACCAACTAATATGTCGCTAATTTCATTTAGTCTCAAACTTTTCTTCATTATGGATAACATTTCGAAGATCAGCGATTCGTACATACAGATAGCGTTTGCAGTACAATAATCAATGAATTAGCATGAAAAAGCATTGTCGGAGCTCACCCGACTTGAAATTATTATTTTCAATGTCGAGGCTAACCAACACAGGATCGCTAGTGGTTAAGTCAGTGTTTTTTAACTGTTTTTGTTCACGGAACCCCTTTGAAACTTTTATGGATGGTGGAACCCCGAAATGAGAAAACAATCTTTGTGACCCAAGTTATTCATTCACAATTTTAAGGTTTTTTTAATTTACTTTTTAGAAAATACACAAGATATTAACATGAAGCGGAACCCCTGGATTATTGTCTCGGCACCCCAGGGTTCCACGGAACTCACTTTAAAAAACTTTGGGCTAAGAGATATTGCAGCACCGCCAACTTAGCAGCATTTCTTAAAACTCGTCAAATTGTCGAACTTCCAAAATTCGCGAAGTTAGCCATATTTGTCACCCAGCGGGACAGACAAACATATAGAGATAGTGGTTTCTGAATGTGCATTAGTAATAGGCGTTAATAATTTATGAATTTTGATAAATAATGTAAAATAAATAATACTTTACGTTTAAATTTTCTTTAATTAATAATTTTATATTAATAAACCATATCAGTGATCTTATAAAGGAGTTGAAAAATATTAGAAAGCAGTCTCATACATAATTCCTATTTCTTTTAAAAGCATAAAAATAATAATTTTGCTATCCTTTGTGGAGACTGTTACAACCCGCCATACTATATAAACGCAATATTACAGAATGTAATACTTAAATTAAATTTAAATAAATAATCTAAACTCCAGTGACTGAATTGTTATTTAATAATTTTCATCATAATCGCAATTTAGACATATTTACTCCATTCATCCTCTCTAGATACTCCACTATATAAACACATTAAATATTTTTTTCTATATAGATTATTTCTGCTTTTAAATAGATTTATATACCCCGGACCATCCAAACGGCAGGAAACCTCCATGCTGGCTCCAGTTGTCAGTATCAACATAAAAGAGACCAGCGGCCATAACGAAGACCCAAACGGAAAGGTTGACTGCATTCAGGATATTCGTGAAGAGTAGGGATTTCTTCACTCCAGCGACCATCAACAAGGTCATGAAGAATGTGATCAGGGCCGCCAGAAAGTCCGGCGTGTGACCTAGAGCAGGAAGAAAGATACATTATTTTAAAATTATAATCACAGGAAAATGTATTAAACGGCGAATTAGTACCCTTTGTCAGTGGCGAGCTGTCAAAATTTCAACAAAAAGCTCCCTAAAAAAGTTTAATAACTGTTCTTATTTTAAAAATAATGTTGGTTTATAATTATATTTAATTTGACAGTAGGCTTATAACCAGTCTGTATAAATGCATAAGATTTGAATCAGTGACGCCCCAACCTGTGGAACACGAAATCATTGATTAAGTCGATCCTTGATCTTTTTAAGTCGGTCATTGACCGTTTTAAGTCGATCATTGATTTTTTTAAGTCGGTCGTTAATCGTCTTAAGTCGATCGTTGATCGTCATAAATCGATCATTGATCTTTTTAAGTCGATCATTGATCTTTTTAAGTCGATCATTGATCGTTTTAAGTCGATCATTGATTGTTTTAAGTCGATCGTTGATCCTTTTTAAGAATTTGGAACTGATTTGGGACTTATTTTGGATACTGATCAGTTTTAGCATATTGTAGTTAATATTTATCACCCACTAGCTAAAGAAACAATTTATATTTTTAATATTTAAAAATTTAGTTTTTTTATTAAATGTCATTCCCCTGTGTGTCCCAACAGCCAAATAATGAAATCACAACTTCCTTTACAAGCCTTCATTTTCTAGTTTTCTTTTAATTTGATGTTTTATATTAAATTAGTCAATTTAAAATACAAACAGTAATAAAAATTACTGCATTTGAGCAATATTTTTAATTAGTTTTTTACAACTGTCCACTGGCTTTTTTGTCATTCATCTGTCGTTAAATTTTAACACCTCTTTCTGTACATAGATGGCAATAAAATGTAATTAAAGTATTATTATTTTTTACTATAATCCATATTCACCATTTCAGGAGTTCGACAATGTTCTAGCTATTATTCTGTGCAGGGAAATATTATAAAACTGTACAAATCTGGGTAAGTATTTTTATTCTTGTCATTCACCTGTCTTTAAATATTCTCAGAATAAAAAAGTAATTTTTTTTACGTATATGTGTGCCTAGTTAGTGTAGCAAACTGAATACCAAGTTAGGCTTAAATGCAAATAAAACTCATATGCTCAGAAAGTAAAATCACATGATTTGTCATTACCCTGTCGTCATTCACCTGTCTTCTTAGTAGACAGGGAAATGATATTAGAACAGGTGAATTACATTTAAATCCCAGATTTTCTCTTTAGAAGATAAAACAAATAAGAAGTTAGTTCTAAATATAAGATTGCAATTAAAGCAAAACAAAATTTTATTTTTCTAATGATATACATATATATATATATATATATATATATATATATATATATATATATATGTGTGTGTGTGTGTGTGTGTGTGTGTGTGTGTGTGTGTGTATTCATACTAACAAAGCAGTTGCCTATATTAAGTGTCATTCCCATGTCATGCTGTATTTACTTGTATTGAAAATAAAATTTGCATTTAATAATTAGCTCAAAATAAAAGACATGGAGAACAATCACTTGAAACTACATAAAAAATGGTAGTTAGTTCGAAACTGCATTCTCGTCAGGACAGCCATACAATTCGATTTAAAACCAAAAGATTAGCAAGTTTCTGACAATGGCGATAGTATTTGACTATAGACACTATTGAAACTGTCTACTAGCTAAGGAAAGGTGAAATAATGAAATTCAAAAGAATTAAAAACCAGAAATATAAAAAACTGCTTGGAGCAGACTATTCCACCTCTAATCACCAAAGCGAGTGGAAACCGGAGTGATCATAATATTGCACATGAACGGAAAAAATTCTTTGAATGTAAACTTTCAAAAATAGTAATCAATATAGGACTCAGGACAAGTGGAAAGTAGTATTTCAAAGATAGTAATCAGTATTAGACTCAGAGTGGAAAGTTAAGTGATAAGAATGGGTAAAATTCACAAAACTGAGTTATCCAGTCAAAGATAAGTAATGTAACTGTAAAATTACTACGTGGTGTATTTGAAACTATTAATAATAATATTAACAAATACTTCCGGATAGTGATAATTTTGACACATGCGTTTAAGATTATTGATGTGGAGGTAGTGAAACCGAGGATCTGAAAGTCGATGTATTCGAAATAGCTAATTTAAAATGATGTTTTTAAACAATTGAATAGAATTAAAAGATCGATATGATAGCAGCTTAACGCTTCGGCAGACGATAATTAGTTGAATATTTCAAAAATGAAGCTGGAATTTTTTTAATGAGCACCTGTAATTGCGGCTTTTCTGATAGTTTGCCGAAATTATAAGCAAAGTAGCTGAAATGAATGAGCAAAGGTTGCAAAATGATTTATAGTGTACATAATTGAAAGGTCAAAAATTGAAAGTGCAAAAAAATTCTCACTGGATAACCATAGCAATAAGACAGTAGAAAAAAATTTACATTTTTCTTAAATAGAAAAATATTAACATTACACCAATATTTCATACCAATAATCGTGCCCATTCCGTTCTTGATACCAGCACTTATGGAATTACCAGTTATTGCATCTACGCATGCGCTGATCGCGCACGCACCGGCAGCAGTACCTATAAGGTACTCCAGTACCATATTCCAGCCTATGACGAAGGCGATGAACTCTCCTACTGTTACATAACTGTACATGTACGCAGATCCTGTAGTGTGAGGAACACGAACTCCAAACTCTGCATAACAAACCCCTGAAACAAAAGATATGAAAATTAAATTGAAAATTACATCGATGAAGTAAGTTGATTAGTTTTAGGTAGAAACAAACAGAAAATAGGTCGACATAAAAACATTTTTCATTTATTAGAAAGTTGATGTTTAGATGTTAGTTAGGTGTTTCATTTATTAGAAATAACACATTTCTTTATTCTCAATAAAATAATGATTTTTTTTTAAATGTACAAGTTGCTACGTATCAAGTTTGTTAAAGTATTAATATATAAAACTGCTGTCTGTAAAATAAAAGCTTGTTAAACTTCCTTGAATAAAGCAGACATATGGCAATAAGGTGACAACAACTGTTTCTAGGGCGTTATAATCCCTCCTTTTCAGACCAAATGAACAGGTATAACAGGATGTGCTCTTAACAATAACGCTAAACTTATATCACTTAAATCATTTACTTATATATTTACCAAAAATGCAAACTACAGGCAAAATCCCAGCAGCAACTCACAAGGTAAAGTACAAAATAACATATTTACAGATAAAGTATTGTAAAGCGCCATACTGCCCCAGCCGGGAATCGAACCCTGGATCTTTTATAATTTTCTACAATTTTTATAATTTGGTGAAAAATATTTAACACACAGAGGGAACCATCTGAAAATTCTTACAAATTAAGTTTGTAAAGAACCTTGATGTCTCAACCGGGAATCGAACCTGCATCTCCGAACTGGCCAGTCGGCACTCTACCGTTGAGCTACTGGGACGAAATTGCAAGCTCTTGTTGTCGAAATGAACTCTGCATTCTCCACCCTCTAATTTCAGATTGGCGTGAAACTGACAATCTGACTGACCACGTCCTGCTATTTTTGCCAAATGTTAGCCTACTAATACTACTATTTTTATCCACGTTAGTATCAGTACGGGGTGGTTGTGCTCTTAATTTGAAATTAGCGCTCAATGTCCCAGCGTCCACTCAATCCGCGCTAGTCGTATTAAGGTCACTTTCGTACCTTTGACATATTTGCACTAACCAACAGGGTTAATCTGTTTGGATGTCACTGTAAAAAACCTTGCTGCTCCAACCGGGAATCGAACCCCAGATCTCCGAACTGGCCAAAGGAAAGTTGCTGTAAAGTTTATAAAAGACTTTAACAGCACACTAATTTTCAGTATTAGTACCAAAATTTATTTCAGCAAATTTGCTCATAGCCCTAGTTCAGCACTAAGGAATGTGAAACCTGATCTCATTACAGACGTGGATGCCATCGCTTTTGTTATTAAACACATTATTGAAGGAAGAAAACCGAATGTAATCCCTGCTGTTCTTCAAGTTTTGGACACCAAACACATTTCGAAGGTTGGTAACAGAGAAAGTATTACATTAATTACCAGTTTTCTTATAATACGAATACCTCAATTTGTTTCACATAATTTCAATATTATAAATATGAACTGCATAAAAAGGACTCTATAATGGAGGCATATTCAATCTTCGACCTATAAAATACATTGGAAGGAACAATAACAGTATCAACATTTATAAAATTATGAGTAATGCTCCTTATGTAGAAAACCCAGACCACACGACCAACCCATAGGCTAATGGTAGCTTTCTGTGTGGCCGGAATGCTCCTTATGTTGAAGACCCAGACCGTCCGACTCGTCCAAAGGACTAAGAGCAACTATTTGGACGGCCGGGGAATGCTCCTTATGTGAAGAAGTGCTCCTTATGTTGTTGTTGAGACCCAGACCGTCCGACCTACCAGAAAGGTGTAAGGTAACTGTATGGACGGCCGGGAAGTGCCACCCAATTTAGACCGGAACCCAGTGGGGGAGGCATCCACAGGGACCGTACCCTCCTTCCCCTACCACCAACCTCTCGGAAGGACTTACGGACCCACATGTTTAACGTGATCGTACTCCGCATGAACACGGCGGCATTTGTGGTAGCGTGCAAATCTAGCGCGCAAACCACGGGGATACCGCACCCGAGATGGCCAACAGCACGCGGTGTTCCGAGGTGGTCACCCACCAAGTACTAACCGCGCCCGATGCTGCTTGACTTCGGTGATCTAACGAGAACCGGTGTTTTCAGCACGGTACGGCCGTTGGCCCCAAGTGCTCCTTATGTTGTTGTTGTTGAGACCCAGACCGTCCGACCTACCAGAAAGGTGTAAGGTAACTTAGTGCTCCTTATGTTGTTGTTGTTGAAACCCAGACCGTCCGACCTACCAGAAAGGTGTAAGGTAACTGTTTGGACGGTCGGGAAGTACCACCCAATTTAGACCGGAACCCAGTGGGGGAGGCATCCACAGGGACCGTACCCTCCTTCCCCTACCACCAACCTCTCGGAAGGACTTTCGGACCCACATGTTTAACGTGATCGTACTCCGCATGAACACGGCGGCAGTTTTTGGCAGTGGCTGGAATCGAACCCGGGCCTACCGAGTGCAACTCCAGCGCGCTAACCAATGGGCTACCGCGCCCCTAGTGCTCCTTATGTGAAGAAGTTTCCTTGTGAAGAAGTTTCCTGTAACATTATGCAAATATGTGCAATAATATGAGTCGAAAAAGAAGAAATCAGAAGTATTAAAATATCACCAAGATCAGCGACAGAGAATTTTCGAACTAACACAGAGTTGCCAATACTACAAGAACGTAAAATAGGTACTTTTTTATGAGCAAATGGAAATACTATGAGTTTATTCATATGGAGATGAAGACGGTTATCATTACACTACCTATAAAGAACAGACAACTGAGATTAAATATTCTTACAGCTAGCATCAAAAATTGGACTGAAACATTTCAGATCATTAGCATGAAATAGGCAATTTTCAAAACAATCAGCAAGATCAATCATAAAAATAATTAATACCAAGAGACCAAGAAAAGACCCTAGAGCGTACCAGAAGTAGCAAAGAAACCCTTTCTCAAGAACCATATAAGAACCATATAAATAACACAAGAAAACCTAGAAGTCCAGAAGGACATTTAAAACATTACTAGATCAGAACTAAAACTAATTCTCTTCAATTTAATAATCAAACTACTATGATCAACCGAATCAAAAGCTCAAGAAAAGTTAGTATAAATTGCATTTAACTCCCCCCCCCCCCAAAAAAAAGAGCCAACGGTCGTACCTTGCTGAAAACACCGGTTCTCGTTAGATCACCGAAGTCAAGCAGCATCGGGCGCGGTTAGTACTTGGGTGGGTGACCACCTGGGAACACAGCATGCTGTTGGCACATTTCGGGCGCGGTAGCCCGGTGGTTTGCGCGCTGGATTTGCACGCTGCCACAACTGCCGCCGTGTTCATGCGGAGTACGATCACGTTAAACATGTGGGTCCGTAAGTCCTTCCGAAAAGTTGGTGGTAGGGGAAGGAGGGTACGGTCCCTGTGGATGCCTCCCCCACTGGGTTCCGGTCTAAATTGGGTGGCACTTCCGGGCCGTCCAAACGGTTACCTTACACCTTTCTGGTAGGTCGGACGGTCTGGGTCTCAACAACAACAACAACCCCCCTCCCCCCCAAAAAAAAATAAATAAATAAACGCATCATCTACTTTAAAATTAAAGCATAAAAGATTAGTGAAAGTAGACCTTCCACTCATAAAACCCCGCAGATTTATATAAATAAATGACAAAACCTGATTGTAAATGCAGTCATGTAAAATAAATTTAAAAAATATAGCAAACTGTGAAATAATAGAGATAAACCTACAATTATCAAAGAGACATTTATCACCCTTCTTGAAAATAGGAATACTTCTAGATCTCTTCCCTCTTCCATTCTTTCAGAAAAACGTAGCAGCTAATATATAGGATAAAATTAAGATTAAAAAAATACAAGAACACGTGTTAATAATATAAGCAGGAACGCCGTCAAAACCCAACAATCCACCTATTAATATTTATCCACTATACTATTCAAGTCTATTTATATTTATCCGCAGTATAATAATTATCCACTATATCATGCACAATAGCGCGAGTAACATTAACCATATCAGAAATCGATCATAAAAAATGGTTGGACAAAACAATATCAACATCAAAAGACGCACTAACAATAAGTTTAGAACCAAATAAATCAGCAAAAATATTAGCAATAGCAGAATCCGTAGAATATAAAGTATCATTAACTTTCATGGTATGACCAGAGTTACAAAGATCTTTAATTCAGACTGCTCCAAAATCATAATTACCCAGACAGATACAACTCATCCTAAAAAAGTTTTACCAGCAATCAAGGCTCCGCCACCCCTTATACTAAACGAACCAAAATCACGATTTCTTTTTAAACACTGTTCATACCTATTATCAAAGATTTCATAGGGGAAATATCATATGAAAGCCATGCTTCCGAGGGACAAATAAAATCATAGTTATTACTGAGAACCGCATTTTTCAAGTCAGTTGATCTAGTTCTTAGTCCATGCACTGTCTGATAGCATATGGAAATAGCCAACTTGAATCACCTAGAGGAGTATAAAACAAATACCGTTCCCATCCTGAGAAAAACTAGATCATTTTGACTTGCCAGAATTAATTCTAATGGGCTCATTTATAGTATACTGAAGACGACCATAAAAGTCACTTAAAGCAATCCTTGCTGGCCATAATTTTGGGTTAATCAATTTCTCAAGATGGAGCTCACCCACAGTCAGGACTGACAAAGAACAGATAAGCTTATTTTTAGAGTCAAATTTAACACAACCATATGGAAAATCAATATCACTAATAATGTTTTCTATATCCTTCAAACTGGTATCGAAATGAAATCAACTTATTAACAGTCATCTAAATTTTATACACAAAACTGGTCTTGATCCAAGTAAAAGCTATCTAGTTTTTCGCTTTTCTACATTAAGAAAGAGGTTGAGATACCAAAAATCCCGCATTAGAAACAACAGCGGCAGTCTTATTACCAAAACTATCCGTTAGGGCCTCAGCAGCTGTGAAGATATCAGCATAAGTTTGTGATTCTGATTTACAAAATAGACTTCACGAGATCATGAATATAGTAGATTGTTAAACTTTTTTTTTTTTTTGAGTATTACCCAATACCTCAGCTAACACAGGGAAGTTTTATGTACACCACGCATTAGTAAAACACATATCAACACTGGTTTATGACATATTTATTCTAGAAATAATTTTGGATCCATAAAAAATTCTTAAATCCTTGAGGTACATCCGCAATCGCTGACGAAGTAGAAGGAACATCAGAATTTTCTATCTTGCCGAGTAATATCGGGAAATTCGTCTTCAGGGTATCCTCAAATACAGTCACAATCTTACTACAATACTATACAGTACTGCAATACTATATAATACTACAATACTATATATTTCCCAATCAACTCATTATGTAAATTCATTTTATTTAACTGCAATGGAGTACACGGAACCTCACCATGGGACATAGAGTTAATGTTTTTGTATAACTAGCACTAAAAATGCTAAACACAATAAAAAATCGATGAAGCCTCATAAATGCGCGACTGATGCTTTGGCCCTCTAGTAGATAATGTTTTCTAGATGTTAGTTTTTTTTTTCTTTTTTCTTTATTCATATCTGTCGAACAAATTGAATAAATCGAATAACATTTGAAAAATGCCAGAAAATGTTGTAAAGGTATCGGAATAAAAACTCAGGCATCTTTTGACAAAAGTTTTATTCTTAACTGTAGAAATCATAAAATAAACTCCGTTAACGTAATTTACAATAATAAGTCAAAATGTACCTGGTCCACTCTTCCTACCATCGTCTGCATCCACACACGTCACGCTATACGTGTCAACTCGTACCATCTCCATCCCTCTCCTCTCTCGAACCATCTCGTGCTTCGCACTTCGCCTTTTTATAACCTGGTTGCCAGCTCCACCTACAGTCCGCAAGCTGCGCAGCTGCTATTTAAATTTAAACTCTTCTTTCCTCGGGGAAGGCACTGCTCGAAAAATAAGAAGTCGAGAATAAAAATTGTTAATCCTTGCAATGTATTTCAGCTACTACTAGCCAATTTCTCGAACTGTTTGTTCTCCTGCCACACTTCCCTCAAGTTCAGGATTTTGTTACGAAAATACGCTTCAGGATATTTTCTCAAAGGGATAAGCTCGCATAGGGCAAAGCTAATATTTGTTAGAAAGATTGATAAAGAATGATTTTTTTTTAATCCATGTATTCTAGTGAATACTGTAGTTATTCCATAGGGGATGAGTTTTAATGTATCATTTGCTTATGACACAAGATCTAAAGTGTCTCTACTCGATTTTCTCATGCAATCAAATTGCATAGTGCTTTGTTCCATGTATGTCCCAGTCAGCATCAGAATATTAAAACATCTGATAGGGTCAGCACATGACTTATACTATAATCAATTTTCTTTTTTCATAGTGAAATATGTAATGTATAAGTTCAACAATGATTTTAACGTTGAATTATATACATTAGGCGTTTTTTAGGGTGATAATTTATTTTGGTGTACCTAATTAACTTCGTATTTTGGTGTACCTAATTAACTTCGTATTTTGGTGTACCTAATTAATGTTTCGTACAACTCGTAACTGACAATCATCATTATTGATAACATACGCAATAAGCAATATAGTCCATATATAAAAGTATTTTAATAATTAATTGATAGATTCATTAATTAATTGATCGCCAAACTTATAGCCAAGTGTTACAGGCAAAATGAGAGAAGAGATTTTCTTACATGTAAATGACTTTTGGCGAACTGCTAGACGTCAAAATACAAAATTATTGCATAAAGTATCTTTTCTCGCGAATAAAATAAACTCGATACACAAAAATGATGTTCACAAATTTATCGCTCCTTCACGTATTTCTTGTTTTTTTATAATTGGATCCTTTAGCAAAAAAGAAGTAATATGGGTTCATACCATTTGCAAAATTTAACAAAAATAAAATTTATAAACGATGAATAATGGTTTTAAACGGTAATTATATTTTTTGTTCTATTTGATTTATTAATATTGCATTTAATAATATTGCAATTATTAACATCGAGATTAAAGCGGTTATGATACACCATTTATAAAGAGCATATGCAACTCAGATAGAATATTCTTACAACAGCTAGCATCAAAAATCGGGCTGAAAAGTTTTTGATCATCAGCATAAAATATGGAACTTTTAAAACAATCAGCAAGGTCAATGATAAAAATAATATTAGACCAAGAACGGAACCCTGAGCATCTCAGAATTAGCAGCGAAACCTTTACTCATAAATGATCCACATATAATTAACACAAGAAAACCTAGAAGTCAAGTAGGATATTAGAAGCATTATTGGGTCAGAACTAAGACTATAACTCTTCAATTTGAAAACCGAAATATAATGGTCAATCTAATAAAAAGCTCCAGAAAAGTCATTAGATCTAACTCACCCCTCAAAATAAATGCATCATCTACAGTAAAATTAAAGTGTAAAAGATGAGTAACAGTAGATCTTTCGCTCATAAAACCACGTTGATTTATAGGAATAAATAATAAAACCTAATTGTAAATGCTCTTATGTAAATTAAATTTTAAAAATATAGCAAACAGAGAAATAATAAAGACTATAATTCTCAATGAGACATTTATTACCCTTCTTCAAAATAGGAATAATTCTAAATCTATTCCATTCTTCCGGAAAAAACGTTATGGCTAATAAATAAGATAAAATTAATAATCAAAGAATAAACAAGATAAGTAGGACATGTTTTAATAATATAAGCAGGAACGCCATTAAAAACCAACAAATCACAGCTTCGTAGTCTATTAAAACTATCCACTATATAATCCACAAGAGCAACCGTAACGATAACCATATCAGAAATCAATCGTATAGGATGTTTTCAAGAAACAATATCAACACCAAAAGACGTACAAACAATAAAATTAGAGCTAAATAAATCAGCAAAAATATTAGCAATAGCATAATCCATAGAATATATGGTATCATTAAATTTAAAGGTAATACCAGAGTTACAAAAGATTTTAATACTAACAGCTTCAAAATCATAATTGCCTAAACAGATGACTTATGACTTAGGGGGGGGGGGGTCAAAAAAGTTTCCAAATGAGCGTCGGTCTTATTTATGTAGTAATCGTATAAATGATTTTGTAAATAATTTAAATTTAACTTGTAAATACAATATATGTGATTAAATCAGAAAAATTGGTTTAGGTGAATGTTTAGAACTCCACGCCTACTTTTATTGCAAGTATGTGTATTATAACGCCCAACATGTAAATGGAGTTTATAATGCCACAAATTCTTCCAGAAATGTACCATTATAATATGTTATTTTAATTTTTTAAAATCGCCCTGTTGTTTTCTTGCATGTCTTTAGAGTTTCAAACTTCTCACAAGCTATACTTATTGTATTCGGGATGATTTTTAAAGAAGTGAGCTCAAACCCAATGAATAAATTCAATTTTTTAAGGGCATCATTTTTCTTTTCGAAAATAGTAAAAAAGTTATGAATACAACAATATGCTAAAATTTGTTGCAAAAGTAGGTATTAACTATTTTTAAGAACTTCTATTTCCGATGTGGGGATACGTGAGTTTTCTCACAGGTACCCCGAAATACAAAAGCCTTGGATAGCCTTGGAAAAGTAGGCATTTCATGTGAGAAAATCATAAAACATTTAAATATTTTCATTGCTGCCATATGACTAAAGGCTTTGTAAGTACATTTAACAAAAACGAAATGACACTATTGATTAGTTATCGTGAAGTGAGTCGCTCTCGAGCTATTTTACATTTTACTGTTTCACAATGAGCGAGAAATATCTCAAAATAATAAAGCGAATTACATGAAATTTGATGTGCTTATTTTAGTCGGTAACAGCAATAAACTTATTTATTTTTAGCAAGATTCAGTAATAAAAAAGCAATTGTATTATTCTGTCCACAAGATTGAGATATGTTACTCTGTAAGAAAAATCAAGTGTTCGAGGTATCAGATTATTTTGCTTTAGCTTCCAAAACCGAGTCCTACCTTTGAATATTTATCTTTCTGTCACTAATGAAGCATTTCAATTTCACATCAAAATGAAAAATAAATTAATGTTTGGATCCACAATCCGCAACTCAAGCACACATCTCGCACTTTCCAAATGTTCCAAAATGGGAATTTTTGGGACTCAATGATTCACAAACTGTCAACTAAAACTGAAAAATACTTGAAAATGTAATTAATCTCTGCTAAAAATTCCCAGCTAAAACTTTAATTTCTCTAACTGTTTTCCTGTGACACTTCCATCAAGTCGAGGTTTTCGTTACGCAAATACTCTTCGGGATATTTCCTCACGGGAATGGGCTAGGATTACAAAGCTAGTATTTGCTTAAGATTGATGCAAAAATATTTTTTTTTAATCCAGATATTCTACTGAAGTAGTTATTACATAGACGATGAATTTTAAAATATCATTTGTTGATAATAAAATCTAGAGTTTAAGTCTCTGTTTATGACACAATATCTAGAATGCATCTACTCTATATTCTACTGAAGTAGTTATTCCATAGACGATAAATTTTAAAATATCATTTGTTGATAATAAAATCTAGAGTTTAAGTCTCTGTTTATGACACAATATCTAGAATGCATCTACTCGATTTTCTCATACAATCAAATTTCACAGAATTTCATTCCATTTATATTCCAATCATCAGCATCAAAATAATAAAAAAACTGATGAGTGCAGCACATGACTTCCCTATATGAATCAGCTCTATATGCAACACATGACTTCCCTACAATGGATTTACTTTTTTCACAATAAAAAAGTGATGATAAGCTCAACAGTGTTTATAACGTTGAATTGTACACATTAAGCTTTTTTTCGGATGTGATAATTTATTT
Organism: Amaurobius ferox; assembly: GCA_951213105.1. NCBI lineage: Eukaryota > Metazoa > Arthropoda > Arachnida > Araneae > Amaurobiidae > Amaurobius > Amaurobius ferox. The sequence goes on from OX578138.1 coordinate 47,144,576, forward strand.
GAGTACCTAATTAAATTATAGTTCGCGGAACTCTAAATTTACAATTACCAATATTGATAGCATCCGCAATAAGTAACATAGTCCATATATTAAAATATCTTCATAATTAATTGATCTATTTGGCGTCATTTTTGCAATTTTGATTGACAAAATTTCATTCAATTAATCACCAGGTTCGACAAATTGATCGCCAATCGTTACCGACGCAAATGGAGAGATAAGCTTTTCTTCTATATAAATGACTGTTAGCGGATTGTTAGACGTCAAAATGCAAAATTATTGCAATTGTCTTTTCTCGTAAATAAAATGAATAAAAAACACGAGAATGATGTTAACATATCTATCGCTCCTTTGCGAATTTGTTATTTATAATTGAAACCTTTAGCAATAAAGCAGAAACATAGGTTCGTACCATTTACAAAATTCAACAAACATAATAATTCTAAACGACGAATAATGGTTTTAAAAGGCATATTTTACTCTATTTTATTTAAAAATTCGTTTGCAGTAAATAATTAATTGACTCTTACATTTAAAAGGTTAGAAAATTCTGTAAACAAATAAAAAAAAATATTTGGAATTTTTATCACTTAAAAGTGATAGAAATACACATATATATATTCTGGTCTAGTTTCCTATATATGGGGAGAGATAACTCAGTGTTTAAGACACGAAGAGTGCACTCAGAGGACCGGAGTTCAATTCCCGACTCTGTCTAAACTATCGCCGTGTTCAGACAGAGTACGGGTACATATTGGGTCTGAAAGTCTTTCTGAGAGGTTGGTGGTAGTGGAAGCAGAGTACGGCTCCTTTGAATGTCGCCCCCACTGGGTTCCGTTCTAAATTGGATAGTACTCTGCCGACTATCCAAACAGATACCGCACACCTACGGGTTGGTCGGGCGGTCTGGGTGACAAGAAATAAAATGTGTCATACGTCACTTATTCCCATCGTTATTCAGAAATTGTTTCTGTTTGAACCTCGCTGTGGTGCTTTAAAGTATCAAATTTCAGTTAATACACAACACAAAATTGAGCTTTAGTATACTACAAAAATATACTTTCAAAATGGAAGCAAAAAAGACGATTCGTCAAATGTGAAGACACAAATATACTATATCTTACATACTGTTAGAAGAAGATGTCGGTGTGTGCGGTCTGTAGCAGGAAATCTAAGCGTTGTACGGCTATGAAATTTAGCATACAAGTACTTAAGAATTAAGGAAAGTGCAGCTTTATTTTTTTTAATTCCAATTTGTTTATTAATTGTTAAGTTTTAGTGTTTTTACATATGTCGATTCCTTAAAGACCGGAAATATCTTCAGTGTTTTGAGAAGATTATCGGCTATTTTGTGATATCAGTGGAGTATTTGATTGCTGTTTTACTGTACCTAACAGTTGTTCAGTGACCTTGTGAGACAGTTACAGAGCTGTTTTACTGTATATTGTTTCTGTTCACGTTGTGCTTGTGAATAAACGTGTCAGTTATCCAGAAATTTGGACTCATTCTTGTGTCTTAAGCGTACACCCATAATTTCCGAGGATACGTTCTAAAAATTGGTATTAGGCTTGGGGTTTCTGAAAACTTAACAAACGTGTATGGTAGTGACTAGAAAAACAATGATGAAACAGAATTGGTTTCCCATATATCATCTGGAATCGTGGGTGTATGCTCAGGATACAAGGACGAGTCCAAATGTCTGGATAACTAACATATTTATTCACAAACACAGTGTAAACAGGATCAATATACAATAAAACAGCTCGATAACTATCGTACAAGATCGCTAAACAACTGTTAGGTACAGTAAAACAGAAATCAAATGATCTACTCATTTCTTAAAACAGCGGATTCCATTCTAAAAAAACTGACGAATGTCACAGTTTAATGTAGCTCATATTACGTCAACTCCGCTCTAACTGATTGATGATTCCTTTTATATACTCTCTATAGAAACTTCTAGAAATCTCTCATATCTCGTAGAATATTCGGAATTTTGAGGTGTTTCTCGAACCTTTGCAAAGTTACCAAATATCGCCAAATTGATGATAAATCGTCAAAAATTGTAACCCCCTTCCGAACTTCTGTATATGGCGACCCTAGATTCAAGTCACTAGTACGGGTGTTTTCTCCATTGTCAGTAATAGTGAGAAATTCTGACATATTTATCAAATTTAGCAACTCCGTTTAGGAATTATGCATAATCGCCGGTAAAAGTGAGATATTTAGTGAAATTTATAAAACTTACCCAAGTGATAGGTGATTATGCATAATAACCGCGATTGCATAGTCTCCGATTAATCACTGTTATCGTAACACACACAGATATATATATACATATATATACAGTTAAACCTGTCTAAGTTGGACACTCACGGTTCCCCCTAAAAGCGTCCAACTTAGACAGGTGTCCAACATAGACAGTATGATGAAATTTCATTTTTCCCCTTCAATAAAGCACATCAAAAGACTTCATTTTTAACATGTAGGAAATACTAATAAGCCAATGGTTTTAATTAAATATTGTAATTACTGTTACAAAATACTCATGTATGTGCGTACATACTTAAAATGTGAAGCAAGAAATCTTATACATATAATTTTATACGTAATATGTAACGGCTACTAAATACTGTCAGATTGATGCAGTAATCCATTTCTATTGTTCAGAAAAATACTCTGTCAGAAGAGTTTGTTTTTTTCTGATTCCAGATGCACATTGTCTTTCTATTTGACTGTGCAGATTAAACACGGCCTCAATGAGTTCTGGCGTATTTTGCATAAAAGCATACAGTTCTAATTTCTTGACACACTGCATTGCACTTTCGTGTGTAGGAAGTTTTTCTACATCTGTTTTTTCCTCTTCCTCCAAAGAAAAGCTGTCGTAATCATTCTTGCTCAATGTAGCAACACATGGAGATTCAGTATCATGGGTTTCAAGAATGTCATCAAATGCAACATTTTGACAAGCATCGGATAACTCTTTCCTGGACGTTTCAGAAAGACACTTTAGTTCTTCATCCAGTGACTCCAGTTCGAAACAGTCTGTCACTTGACCCTCGGAAGAGCTGATATCACATATAAATCCTGCATGCTTGAAACACTTAACAATAGTGTTTTCTGATACATTTTTCCACGATTCATAAATCCATCGGACTGCGTCTAAGACTGTCACATGTTTGACAAATTTTGCCGCATTCTCACAATTTTCTGCAGCCTGGATAAGTTTCCGCATTAGTTGTTTCCTATACAATAACGTTACTGCTTGAATAATCCCTTTGTGTAATGGCTGCACTTCACTCGTTAAATTAGGAGGCAAAAATTTTATTGTAATGTTTGACAACTTCAAGTCGACATGACATGTTGCATTGTCAATGAATAACAAAATTTTTCTGTTTGCATGCTTCATTTTTTTTATTGATCTCAGTCAACCAACCTGAAAATATTGCGGTAGTCATCCAGGCTTTCTTGTTATACTGCCATATTACAGGAAGGTTGTTTATTTTCACATTGCTGCTCTTAAATGCTCTAGGGTAGGCTGCCTTTCCTATTACCAAAGGCTTCAACTTTTCTCCTCGAGCGCTGCAGCACAACAAGACTGTGATCCTCTCTTTAGACTTTTGCCCACCTCTGCATGTTTCACCTTTTTTCACCAATGAACGTGTAGGCAACAACCGATAAAAAAGGCCAGTTTCATCAGCATTAAAAATGTTTTCGTCGCCATACTCCAATGTTAGATTTGAAAGTTTACTTTTCCAGTCTTCTGCAACGTGGATG
>OX578138.1:47750852-47993352 GCA_951213105.1 Amaurobius ferox
ATACATTTGGGAGATTTGCAGCATAGTTTCCGGGAATATTCTAATGCTCCTGGTACAAGCAAAAACTGGATTAGAGATCAATTTACAATAAATGTGTATGAACTAGAGGCAGCTCACAGCAGCAGAGGAAGACTAGCTCATAGAAATAAATATCCATGAATGGTGTGCTGAAATTGAAGTTCAAAGTACCGTCCTTTCTAAGTCTCTAAGCTCACTTACAAGCAGATTTTCCGCAACTACTGAAGAGGAATATGAAAATTTTAATTCCTTTCGTAAAGATATACTTGTGTGAAAAATCATTCACTTCTCTTGTTTATCTTAAAAATAAGTATAGAAACTATTTGGAAAATATAGAGTCAGAACTCAGAATGCAAGTTTCAGCAATTAACCCTTTGCGGACGATGGATTTGCGGAACTGCTGTGGCCTAAAGGATAGAGCTTCCAAACTGTTCTCAAAGGACGGCGCAATTTATACACTAAGCCTAACTTCAGAAAAAAATTAACTAAAAATCACCCATTTAACATAGCATTCTACTTTTTTCAAGAATATAGGAAATGCTTACTTTCCATTAGATGTATATGTTATATGCAAATCATCTTTTATTTAAATATTAAAATTTTATATGATTAAAAATGATTAATTTGATTAAAATTGTTATTTAAGCAGGAAAAATAGCCCAATGATTGTACTCTATACAGCTAATCAAGATTATGTACAATTTTTAGGAAGAAAATAGCTTTGTTACTAATTAATACACCTTTTACATATAATGTATTTCAAAACATGGATTCACGCACAAACATTGCGATCTTTGCATTCATAAAAACTGTCTGTGCGCTCATCAGAAATACCAAATATCCAAGAATCTTCACTACCTGCATTACTTTGATAATTAACCTGTTCGATTACCATTCTAATATATTCTTCTATATGTAAAAACGTCTTGACATAGCCATTCTCTTATCCAAAATAATCTAATAAATTCACTACCACACATTCCTCTAAAACCCAAACTTGAAAGAAAATACTCTTACATTCCAATAATCAAACTAAAATCGAAACAAGAACACATACTCAATTACAGCATAGCAGGGCCTACCAGATATGATCTGTTCGTTTATAATACAAAACCATGTTTTACAGCTCTAGATGATGTGATGATTCATAGGGACCCCCTATACCAAGGTCAAGTATTAGCAAAATATGTTGTAAATGTTAGAATGGACAGTTAGCACCATTTAGTATTAAAAAAAATTCAATCGAAAACGTTCTATATGAAAACGCACATAGGTGTTAGTTGCTCTTTAGGGTAAATTTCTCTCTGAAACGAATGCATGACTGTTGTCCTTTGACACAGTTTCACAGTCTGCATGTGGATGCGTCTACCGTTCGCAAAGGATTGAGCCTGATATAGCAAGGCTTGTAAGTGAAATGCAGCACCAGCTTTCTCATTAATTACACAAATATGTTATATTTTTTTTTCACCCACCTTGTGGTTAATGATGGATGTGCAGTACAATTTCGCACAAATTATATTTATGTCATCTTTTAGTTTACACTTTCATGCCATGCTCTGCATAAGTGTGTCATATTAATGATGTGCTTGTAATTTCAATTTATCCAGAAAGAATTAAAGACTACTATTATTATTATCTTAAGATTGTAAGGAATCATTCCAATAAAAAATATAACAGGAGTGTGAGTATTTCTCACTCAATCATGAGAAACTTTAAATAAATATTCGATGCACTGTAAGGTTTTTAATCTGGAAAGTTTTTTTTTTTTTGGAGGGGGGGGGGGGGGGGGGGGGGGTGCGACAACAAAATATATTTAAAGAGGGTCCATGATAAAGAAAAGGTTAAGAACCACTGACCACTGATCTAGCATATTATTTTAATAGAGTACTAGCTAACTTAAAAATATCCTTCGTTCGAATAATACAAATTTAAAATTTTCTAAGTTTGAAAGTTGTATATTTTTTGTATGTACAATCTTTGTATGTTTGCACTTCAAGCATACACGCATATAAATGAACATCTTTCAAAAAGTGCAATAACTGTGTTCAGGAGCTAAAATGCTCTGCAAAAATCTTGAATTTGAAAATATTTGAGAAAATACATTTTTAATGCATTAATGTGAAGAATTAATATAAATACTAGAAGTGTTAGTGCCCATTTTTTATATTTAAATGCCCAACTGAATTCTGATCACAGTGAAAAAAAAAGGGCATATTTTCATGGGCTTTCATTTACAGGTTGTTTGTACTTGGTTGATTTGAATTCATATGCTATTTAAATGAAATTTATATCCATAGTAAAATTCAAACTATCAATTATCCATGCTTCTATTGTGACATTTTACCATGCCATGGATAATATCAGCTTTAAATGCCATGAAAATTTCAAATTTAAATAATTAGTGTTCTAAAAATGTGAATTACAACACAATCTATCCTTTTAGATTTTTACATATATATAATAAAAAAAAAGAAATTGCAATTGCTACACAAGTAAAAGGATAAAATGCAGACAATTCTGAAAATAATTGGATAGGTTGTAAGAAAAAATATGATTTTTTTTAAATTAAAACAAAAGGATTTATTTGATTTAAGTTAGTTTTCTTAGGTAACCAAAATGTATTTATTTTTTATATTCCATAAAAATATTAAATTTTTGCATTCGAAAATTTTAATTAAAAGATAATTATAAATAATTCCTTCATGCTTTATATTTGCTAATTTGTTAGTTTACTGCATATCAACTTAAATGTAGAAGACATTCCCTCTATACCAGCAAATGATTTAACTTCACAGGTAATGACTAATTCAGGCACAAATTTTTATCAAAATTCATGATTTCTACCAGTGTAAATGCATTCAGTTATTACAGAACTCTTTGATTGAATAAAATAAAAATCAATTTTTGAAAACAATTTGAATTTTATCAAAGCATAAATAATTATTTAAATAAAGGATTCTTGTTTTTTAGATAATTTTTAATAAAGCCATAAGTTTTTTCAAATCATTTGTTTTTAAAATAAAGCACTTTAGAATAAAAGTCTTGATTTGATTACATCAAAAGACGTTAAAAAGTATGATCAAATCATGACTTTTATTCTAAAATGTTTTATTTTTAAATTTTATATTTTAGATGTGATGTCGTAATACTATCATTTGATTTTTAAAAAATATGATTTAAATCCAATGATCCAATTCAATGACCCTCTGTGCTTCAGTTTCCTTCTTCAGTGCAAACAAGCCAAAAGATTCATTTCAAAATTATTTTGTTTAACATTAAACTTTTGGCGTTTTTGCACCGATGTCTAAAAAACCTAGCACTTATGTCCCAAGCCTATTGGAAATGATCACCGATCACCTGCTTTTTATCATTTTATTTGTACAGAAGTTTACATTGGAATTTCTTGATTTGTCATTGTACAAAGTCACAATCTGTTTTTATTTTTATGCGTTTTACACATAGAATTCAAAATGGAGAAATATTTGTTAAGTACATCCACATCAGGTGTGGACATTACTCAATTTCATTATCATTGCTATTTTTCAGTAGAAGACTCATTTCTATAAGAGTAAATTATGAAAAAACTCCTTAATCATAGATTGAAACCTTTTGAGAAAAATGTTAGTTCAACTAGTATTGCATCAATTTTCCCTTGGAAAAGGAAATTTTGTTCAACATTGTTCAAAATTAGTAACATAATAAAGATATATAAACATACTGTACCATTAACATGGGTGACTTAACCACATAAGGTGAAATTAGATCAAACAGGATTTTGACTTCAGAAAGTGGACAAAAGTCTAGTTTCAAAGATTTCGCTAGATGACAGGATCTTAAGTCAAGGATCTCACTACATGGCAAAATTTTTGCCGCTCTACCTTTTAAGTCCAATTTCACCCTATACAGTAGGTTCTAAATCACAGTATTTTTATTTTTTTTAAGAAAAGAAAATGTTATGTATTTTTCATGCATATTATATATCAAATTATTATTTTTCCTGGCATTGATATTTCTGATTAAAATTTCCCTTTCTTTTGCAATTTTCCTACAATCTGTTGGCCATTTACCTCCTTACAACATAACCAGTAACTATAACTCAAAACCAGACAGGGAAGACTAGAGCAATAATTTGCTTATTTTGCTTCCCCCTGTTAAAATAGAGTAACTTCAATTTTATGTTTACTACTTTTCATAAAACAAAATTTAGCCATTCATACATACCACAATTGAGTTCATCTGAACGGTCAGTGCAATCCAAATCCCCATCACAAGCGTATTCCCATGGTATACATTCTCCATTCTGACAAGTAGCTTCATTCCTTGAACAAGCTCCTGGAGGACGCGTAGGACGAGATGTTGGTGCAACATCTAAATGAAGGGTTTTACTCGATAAGTAGTTTGAAGAAAATTAATGGCATATAAGCAAGAACCACAGTTAAATTAAATATAACTAGAAGTCTAGTTTGAGAGGGCAATGAGGATAAATGTATCAAAATTTATGAGAATATTGTTTGTTTTTAAAGTTTGATAATTTGAAAGATCAATTTAGCTAACTTAATCCATAAAAATAATTTATCCATATTCAAATGAATACAAAGATTCACAAAAATTAAACATTAACTTGCCAGATGCTAATAAATGTGCACTATAAACACTAAATTTTTAGATTAAAGAAACCTAGTAAAATTAAGAATTTGACTTGTAATATTGATTTTATAATTAAATCAATTAGGTTTTGGGCCATAGATTAATTTGGTATGCCCTAAACAACCAAATAGATCTACCACTTAACATGGATTTTGTATTAAAATGAAATTTGAAAAATAAATGTAGTTTAGTCTTGGATTTGTACTCAATAAAACCCCAATTCAAAGTGTCATTGTGCTTAATTGGAAATATTTATGAAAATAACTTTTTACAATCATTCAATGTTTGACTGAAGTTTCACATAGTTTGAAAAGGAAAATATCATCTTTAGAAAATTTAGACTTCATTAATGGTTTCCACTTTTTTGTCTCAAAATATTTGATTTTATATTCTTTTGAAATAATAAAGAAATGAGAGATAAGGAAAATGTGGTTTATTCATACATTTAAACTTGTTTATGTAATTAAATGCCATAACTCTGACTATACTACAAATAAGAAAGCTACATGTTTTCAATAGATACTTGACTACTTGATGTGTGGTTAGTGTTAAAATTCAATAGGATGAACTCTAAAGGGGAAGAGGGTTAAATGTTATGAAGGATTTTTCAGAGAGAAAAATGATTAAAACTTACTAGCTTGAGAAATTGTAATTTAACTTGTTTGCATTTTACATACTAGTATGAAATGTGGCATGTTCGCCGTTACAATATTTACCTGGTTTAATTTATTTAGAAATAGTTTGTGTATAAAATTGTTATTAAATAATGTATAAAACAAAAATTTGGTTCTTACCATTTAGAATAGATTAATAGCAGCAGAAAAGAAGAAAAAATAGATCAAACGTTGAAAACGTCTTATTCACAATATATTTTAGATTAATAGAAGAAAGATTAAAAGGGTAAATATTAAATGTTTCATTGCATCCAAAGGCAGCCTGATATAAATGCAAAGAAGTCGAGTAATAAAAGAGAAATAAATTGATATGTCATCCACATTTTAAAAAATTAATCTACTGATCACAAAAATGCTTTGTACAACATGTAATTTCTATACCTTTTATTTCTCACAAGTGTAATATTAAGAAAAAAAAAAAATGCATGACTACTATAGAAATCTTTTTTTCTACGTTTATAATCAAAAGAAGTTCAGAAAAAGAATGAAGATTAGAAATATTATAAAGTGAATTTAAAAAAAAAAGAATATAAGGGTATGAAAAAATAAATGTTCTTGAAAGATTATATTCAGAATAAATTATAACATTCAGAAGAAAAAATAGTATATTTAGAAAAAATGAGCATGTTGTCTGGAAAAATGTAGTATTATGTTAGTAAAATAAATGTGCTTAGAAAAATAAATATGTAAAAGGGGTATAGAGCAATTTTAACATTTTAAAAAATGTTCAGAAAAACAGATTGAGTTTAGAAAATGTATGAAAGGCATCATAAAAAGCACAGATTAAAAATAAAATAAAAAATGGAATGAGGATCAGAGTACAAAATTCAGAAGAGCATAAAAGAAAAAAAAAGTATAATGATGAGGAAACTTTTATTGCTAAAATACTTTGTGTCCAGTATGTGGAACTGTATGAGTGTAAATTATACTGTTTGTATTCTTTAGTTTAAGTTCATGTCAATTGTAGATTACAAATCAGCTTCTGAAAATCATTCCAGTCAAATCAATGACAAAGAAACAGTTTAGAAAAAAATATTTTATTCAGATGGCACTGTTCAAGCAACTATTACAACACAGTAGTGGCATGCACAATACAAATGGTCACTACAACACGCATACAGAACATGCTTAAGTCCAAAAATAAAGTCATACCTCCCTTACTACCGGATTCTACATGTGGAAAAGAGGTTCCATAGTAAGGAACAGCTACAAGCAAGTTCAGTATGGTTAATATACTAAAACTATTAAAAAAGCTCACATGTATAGAAAAATGCTAGTGTTCAATTTCAGGCTTAAAAATGCAGTCGCATTCAAAAATGTTATTTCAATTCATAGCAGAAATCAGATGAATGGTTAATATTAATCTTCAGTATAAATCACCTTTGGACCATCTATCATTGAAGATATAACAAAGTAGCTCTTTTAAAAGTATGATGATTAAAATATTGAAATAACCTATAATTATAATTTTTGTAGCATTTTAAGGCACCTAAATATAAGATTATCTTAAAATTAATAACTATTTTGAAGTATTTTTTTTTAACAAAAATGACTTAATAATTACAGAAGCCAGTAACATATCCCTACTTTAAGTCCAAAAGGTTTGTTTAGAAATTTTTCACAATTTCAATTTTTTTTTTAAGGGAAAAACTTCTAAATTTTCAAAAATAATTCGGAGCATAGTAGAAAAATTCGACCAAATTCACTACTTCCGTATTGTGTATAACAACAATCTTAATTGAATGGACATTTCAGTATTTATATTTGGCAAATTATTTATTTAAACAAAACAAAATTATGTGAAGATTCCATTTTAGTAAGTGTTACTGTTGCTTAAAGTTATCTTTATAAATTAAAAACGTTATTAAAAATTCAATATATAATTAATTAGCAACTGGTTTCAGAAGTAAACAAAAGCCTTCTTCAAGATAAGATAAAACAACCACGGCGTTTTCACCTCCAAAACCATTTGATTACTAATTAATTATATCCTGCATCTTGAATATGTTTTTACTTTACTGTTATTTTTGCAGCAATTCAAAAGACTTCTACAAGATAAGGCAGAGCAACCACACCAACAAAAACAAGAAAAGCAACTTTTGGACTTAAGTCTGGTGTGGTAGTTAGCTGTCTTTATATTGTGGTGTAGGAGCCTGTTTTTTTGACTCCAAAACCAGTTAATATCCTTACTAATTAGCTATGAGCTGAATTTTTAATAAAGGTTTAACTTTACTGTTATTTTTACAGCAGTTAAAGTGATTTAATTTTTTGTTTATAATTTTTAATTTAGTTTTAAAACTATCCGTCTAGAAATTTTAAGCCTTTCTTTTAGATGCAGAATATTGTAAAGGGTAACAAAACTGGATTCATATTTTATCCAAAATCCCTGACGTACTTTTGATATACAAGAAGTCAACATTCATTGTAATCACTAAGGTCCAGAACTAGTTTTATATAATACAGGAATTTATAAACTATGGGTTAGATGGTTTATTCTACCTGACCTTAGTCTGAGCCCCATCCATGAACCAAATTGGGCAAAATTTCTCTTGCAAAACTTTGGGCTGGGATTATTTAGAGCTGAATTTTTAAATTTTTTAAAACACACTAATTTAAAACAATTTTTTTTAAACACAATAATTTAATAAAACACACTAGAAAGAAAAATGGGGTATGGGAAGATCAAACAGAACATTTTGACATAATCTGCCCCTAGGACGGATGGAGTTTCTTATATTTTACTGGGTATAGTTTGAAATTTGTCCCTTACTATTAAAAGGCTCTATGCTTCTGGTTTGGGCTGACTATTTACCATTATGGTTTGAGCTTAAAAAACCACATTTTATTAATAACCTTTAAATAGCGATAGCCCGTTCAATGCCTTAACTTTGATAAACACAGACCCTAAAGGTGATTTAAATTGAAGAATATCACTCACAGAAAACACTGAATCACACATTAGTTCAGAAGTAGCATTTAAATGTTAAAGTAGATATTACTAAAGAGAATATATTAGTAATAGAAACAATTCCCATGGCAAATAACACTTTTAGGAACTAAATGGAGATCATATAACGTTAAATACTAACAACTGTCTTTTACCTAGTTTTGGTAAGTGTCTAATGTGCTCACTAAAGCACAACTTTATGACTAGTTTTGAGTTGTATATGAATTTGTCTAATATATAAATCTTATTTCTTTAAATGTAAAATTTATTGGTGCTTCAAATGTTAATTTATAATAAATAAATTATAATAAAAATCTATACCAGAAGGTAATTAATTCGTTCTATTAATTTCAAAATACATTTTAATGGTTTTATAATCTAAAATACTGTAATTTAACATATTAAAAGGGAAGAATTGGCAATTAATATGAATATATACTTTGTCTAAGAGATAGATAGTTTGGTTTTTAAGCAGAATTTGGCATTCCCAATAGAAATAATTTTTATATATCACTTCAATTTAAGTTTATATGGCACATGTGTAATGAAGTAGCTGCAACTCAGTATATTACATAACTTAGCTTTATAACTTAATATTTTAATTTTTTTTTTACAAACTTAGATCATTATAATTTTTTTTAATTATAAATTAAATTAGCAGTAAGGCACAAATTTTATTGAAATTTTACACAAAATGTGTAGTATCATATGTCTAAATTCTATTTTTATTATTTTAATTTACTTCCCAAAAATATTAAATTAAATAAGTCATGCTACAATTAAACACTAAAACAAAAATAGCAATGGCTATGCAAAAACATCTTTTCCAATAAATCTTATATTAGTCAAAAATATAAAAATTCAAGTTTACTTCCTCACATATTTAATAGTTTTAATTAAACTATACTTAAAAGTAAAATACTTATTAAAGAGTATAAATACTTTCAATTTTGGTGTTACTATATAACTTTAATATAGCTGAAATAAAAAGTCAGTCTTTACATATTCTAAGACAATTTTAAATAAGACTAGAAACCAAATAGGACAATAAATTTTAGGAATATTTTAACACAATAAATTTGATATTACATGAATTTTAAACATTATAAAATATTTATTAAATTGCTTCATTAAATTACAAAATCTTACTATAATTGCATTATATATATATTAAATATTATATGTGAACTAATTTAAAATTGATTCCCCCCTCCCAAACAAATCAATATTTGTATTATAAATTGTGAAAATGTCCCTTTGCCACGAGCTTAAACCATTACGGAACTTTAATAACTATTTCTATAACATTCAAACGGCACAAAGTTACCCAATATGAACATTTGCCATCTACATTAATAGTTAACTTAATTAGGCAGTTAATCCCTACCATTTATAGTTATCTTTGATTATTCATTATGCACAAGCCAATAATTATTAATTACTTAAGTTATTTAAACTTTCAAATTGTGTATTAGGCAAGTCCAGTAAAATATCACAGATACAATTAATACATTACAACAGCTAATTATATTAAGGAACAATGCTGGTTTATATATCCATTATAAAAATAGCAATATACACTAGACATTACGTATATCGGTAAATAATTGACTCTGACCAGCAATTAATAAAGCACAACACAAATATATAAAATACCATATTAACTACTACAATATAAAAATGTATAAAATGCATTACATTGGGGACATTAAATTCTTGCACAACCAGTTTAATACATAGTAGTCACTTAAAATCTCCCACAGAATATGAATGTCTAACAAAAAATCAAGCAAAAAATGTAATATAAAGGTGGGGTGAAAGCAACAATTTTGCTAACATTAGCAAACAAAAATAGAAGTTATTTTTTTAAATTAAAAATATACTTAAGAGGCAGTGTAGTTTATAACTTCATAAAAACTGGCTAGTTTCTGTGTTTTTTTTTTTTCCAAAAGCAGAAGTTTCAATAAAAATAACAGAAAAATAAAAAAGAAACAGCATTAAATATAAATGCTTCTAAAAGCTTAAGTAGAACATGACTATCTTTACAAAGATAAAATAAGAAACATAAGGCAAAATTAAAATTTTTTAGATATCTTTCGCTTATATCTACGACGCAGCCCCCAAATCTTTGCAAGGTCACAATAATCTGCATATTTACATGGTTGAACAGTGAGGAATGCTGCTTTTTGGGCACTTGAGGAGCTGGGTGATGCACTTGCTGATGTACAAATGTAGACACCACTATGTTCAGGTTGAATATTTGGCATTGTGAGACGACCTCCTCTGTCAGTGCTACCTGGAGGCATTGCCCGGTTATCAGCTCGAATCCATTTAACAGGTGATCTACGCATTCCTTCATCTCGGCATCGAAAAACAACTTCCCTGCCTATATTACAAGCATGAAAAAGCAAAATAAGAATAGTGAGATCTGCTAACATTTTATAATATAGTCACAAACAAAAATTTTTTTTTTTTTAAATCTTATGTAAGCAGCACACAACTTTTCCTAAATAATGCAAAGATTTTACTTTTTTCACAGTTAAATAATCATGTACGTACAAAATTAGTGGCACAATGCATTAAGGGGTAAAGTGATAAATTGAAACTAAAATTTTTCTTAGTGACGCCATGCAAAACTATTGCAAAGTTTTTAAATTAATTTACAGTAGAAATCCATCAATCCGCCTTCTCCAGGAAAGCACATGCCCCCCTTTTTTTTGTCTCAATTTGAAATTCTGCAAAATTCAGTGATTAAATATCAAATGTTTAAATAATATTGGGATGCACCGGTTTATATTTAAAATAATTTGGTGTACCTCTAATGTAAAATTTTTTAATTCAATTTTTCCAGGGTTTTTTAAACAAATGATAGACTGGTAAATAAAATTTCAAGCATATGTTGGAAACGCCATAAAAAGTAATGGCATATGAAAACTTAAGAATAAGTATATATGGATGGCCATTAGCTTATAGTGAAAATTTCTTTAATGTTAGTAATTACATAAAACATAAATAACTAACATCAAAAATAACATTTACTATACACTACATTTAAAGACAATGGCATGTAATTTCTATAACAAACACATTATAACATCTTATATTTCAATTAAACATAAAAGGGAAATGTCGAAAGAAAAGAAAGTCTCCATACCTTGTCTAATACTTTGTCTTTCTGGATATACTTTAATATTTATTCCACCTTCAGGAGCTGCAACAGAAAATAAATATAATGTAGCAGTACCCTGAAATTAACATGAATAACATAATTTGTGAATTTAAAAATTTCATTTTTAAATGGCATATATGCTAAGATTCTATTTTTGTTCCGGCTCCATTTTTACTTTCTCTTTTTAGGTCAAAACCAACAATTAAGATTAAAAATTCATGTCAAAAATTCATAGGGAAGGAAGTTGATAAAGATTATCTATTCACACAAGTTCCTGGTGATAGAAATTTAACTACGCTCATATTTGATAACATAATAGCAACACAAGAGTGCAGCTAGTATTGTTTAGCTTAGCTGGGGCATTCACCCCCAGATACAGTGCTTCTGTTCACTTTTTATTTATTTATTTTTTGTCACGATTATACAGTTAGATGCAATAATCAGTGAAGTCAACTTGCCAAATATTTTGAAAATTTAATTATAATGCATATTAAAACATTTGAAATTAAATTAAGTCAATATTTCTTTTCGTCGATATCAGTGATGTCTTGTGTCATAATTCTTAATGCATTTATAAATTAAGTTAATTTGTATTGTATAAAAATAGAATTTCTGTATGCCAAGTTCAATATAGCCAATTATATTGCATTCATGGCTCAATTACATCACTGCAGACCATCTTTCAAAAGTTTCAATAATCTAATATGATTGTCATAAAATTCAGATCCTCTCCTTTAAGGGTGAGCATCAGTAAATCTTCTGCCCTATCCGTGCTTTGTTAACTTTCCCAGATCACATTTTTCACTGAAATTTTGCTCAAACAGTCACGAAATATTTTCTAAAAGATAAAATGCAATGATTAGATTATATTAAAACTAAATTTAATACTCAATAAAATATAGAATATATTTTTTTTTATTTTAATCCAAAATATTTTTGGTGCTGCCATCTGTTGTCTTAATTTAATTCATACCGACTATTTTTAATTTTTAATATACATTTTTAAATGTATTTAATAGCGTATAAGAAGGAATAGACAACATCAGATCATATATAATAATGCCACAATCACGGTACATAATCAAGCACAACTTCATACCACAATCAGATTCATCAGAATAATCACTACAGTCGAATGTCCCATCACACCTCTGGGATCTTTCGATACATTGTCCGTTTGCACAAACATACTGACCAGGCTGACACGCCCCTGTAAGTTAGAATATATTAGCAGAGAAAATTAGTGCAGAAAAAGGTTAGGCAAAGAAACCTCAACATGCAGAAAGGCATTAGTGTTTCTCATAATTCACTTTTAAAGCACTTTAAATTTTCATGCAGTAAAAAAGATTTTTAAAACTGTGCACATATTAGAAATTGTGATAAAAACACGAATACAAACTAATTTCAACATTATCAAACTAAGAAAATATTTACCATTCCTAAAAGCAACATTTATTTTTAATATAGCATTTTTAGCATTTCTAGTATAAATCATCTCTGAATAGTACTTTGCAAATACTAAAATTTTTATTAAATTTATTCTGAATAGAATCTTCTTAATAAATTAAAATAAATTATTCCTAGCAATTAAACAATTCATTGCTATTCAATGTTTTTTTAATGAAGAAATGCCTGAAAGTATAATTTATATAGGTACTAATTATATGCAGCAAAAAGCTACAGTTAAAATCTCAATAGGGGCTAAAAAATAACAGATTATTATTTTATTAATTTACTCTGCAAATATTTACTATATCTCAAATCAAAATAATTTCAGGTGATTTAAATTTAGTAAAATAAAAAAAAGAGGGAGAGGGGTAAGTTATGAGTATCTAAAATTTATTAATCACAATTTTAGGGGGATGGCTATAATATATGAAAGTATAAAAAAATTTCATTAAAATTGCAAGAAATAGAAATATAGATATTGAAACATGCTTGTTAATAGATAGCTTTTAACTATTTTATAAAAAGAAAATTCAGCTAATAAGCATTCTTAAACTTGAGAAATACTGTTTAGTTCATTCAAATACACAAACATTTCTGGAATAAAATATTTGATTACAAATAGTAGAAAACCACAATAATATAACAACTTCAATTGTTAAAATTGTTTTTCGTATGATTATACTGAGATTTCTGTTATTTATAATTGAATATCATTCCAGGCTTTTTACAGATATCTGAGATATGTGCACACAAGTGTTTGTATTAAAATACAGAAATACTAATAGGCATTTCAATACAATTATATTAATGTATCAATACATGGCCTTATAATACACCAACATTTCCCAATCATATACTTATGTATGATACCGGTTGCTTATCGATACAATACCAGCAAAGCAAGTCATATGTAAACCCTATTATCTATTTTTAAAATCTTTTACTTACATCATGACCCATATGTAGTTGTCTGTCAACTTCTTTGATGACATTTTTAACATACTTCCCTACATCTTAAAGAGTTGAAATTTGGTACTTTTTTTTTGTGTGAAATGGCATGCAAAAATCTCGTTGTAAGATAGTTAAAAGAAAAAAAAAGAGTTCAATATTCAGCTTTGTTTCTATGCATAAAATTTTAACACACTATAATGAAAAGTTAAACTCAATGGTTTAAATCAATATACCTTATGTCGATACAAATTGTGCTTTGCCATAAAACTAAAATGATTTTTTATTTAGAGGATCCATTTTTAGATCTTTCTCATGATTTCCCTCCATTAAAGCATCCCATGGTGAGTCATGAATAAAAGCTTTTACCCCAAAAATGAAGTTTTATATTTATTTATTCTCACTCAGTCTATAGATATAGAGCACAACACTCTCTATTATGTTTATTTATAAGTCAGTTGATTTTGAAATATTGCATTATCTTAAAAGAAGATGTCTGTGTGTGTATGTGTCTTCTGTAACAGAAAATCTAAGCTTCAGGCAGCCATGAAATTCAGTACAGGATTAGCTGAACTTCCATATAAACAAACCTGGTTGAGTTTTCTTTAAAATTTGAATTTCATTTTTAGTTATTTCATGCTGAAGTGCAATTTTGAGGATTTTCACACATATCAGTTCCTTAGCGATGTAAAATATTATCACACAGTTCAAATCTTAATACCATCAGAAAAATCTAAGAATGTTCTTTTGAATAATTTTTTTAACAAAACCCAGAGGACAGTTTTTTATTTTTTATTCATTTATTTTACATACATCGAAATATGCATGTTTTAGGTTATTTTTATACCATTGCATCCAAAAATGAAACATTAGCACAGTTCTAATTTTTAGTATGAATATAGATTTATATCTTCGCATTCTAATAAAAAATTATTTTTATTACTCCATTTTTAAATTTTCTATGAACTTTTAAGCAAAAGTATATAAATTGATGCTTTCGATTTCAGGTGAGACAAGATCTTTGTTCCCCCTCATGCATTGCTATATTTCCTGATTTCAACCAGGATGCATCCATTGCTATGTGCAACAATGAAGTATTTATAAGGTTGGTAAAGACTTTTTCTTAAACATGTATTAATGATGTTATTTGTATGCAATTCTTTAGACTTTGGCAGATAAATTCTGATTATATAAACAGTTTTATTAGTGTGATTATTTGTGAAATTGAAGTACTATTGTGTTTAGTTTTGTTGACGTGGAATGTTTTAAAAGCAACATGTCACAAATTTTGAATCTTTGTCCCCTAATTTTAGGCATTTCACTAATCTGACCATATTTGAGCTTCTAATTATGCTAGAGTTTAGTTTAGAAGACTATATTTTTAACTTGAGTTAATAATGGTTGTGTAACAAGATTACATGCACCACACAAACTTATTTAGGGTGTTTTATGCCTACACAGCAAGTTATTTTTGTTCCAAGTGGGCATATCGTAAAACTGTTTAGTTTTCAAGAATTCATTGTATGTCTCGATGCAATCTTAATCAGAGGTTTGCACCTTAAATC
Source organism: Amaurobius ferox (assembly GCA_951213105.1). Classification (NCBI taxonomy): domain Eukaryota; kingdom Metazoa; phylum Arthropoda; class Arachnida; order Araneae; family Amaurobiidae; genus Amaurobius; species Amaurobius ferox. The sequence goes on from OX578138.1 coordinate 47,766,270, forward strand.
CTGGACAATATACAGTTTTGCAATTTAAGATAAAAATACTATACAAATTATATGGGCTTCAATATCATTGGTTAGATCATAGGTTCTCAACCTTTTTTTGCCCACCACCCACTTTGAGAATATTTTTTTTCCTAATGCCCCCCCCAATTTTTTTTACTTGCGAATCTGAAACAGCTATTGCCACGATTATATTTAAACGTGTAATATTATATACTATAGTCGTAAGATAGGATACGACCCTATCCTATTTCCGAGTTTAAAGAAGACTGTTTCAATGAGAACAATTAAAACGCATACTTAATTATATTGAAAAGTATTTTTATTAACATTCAAAAGACATTGAATTTATAACTTATCTAATGATAAGGTTGAATTTGATGCATTTTAAGAAGTTTGTTAATATCAGGATCGATTTTACTTAAAAACAACCATAAGTCGCAGCGTTCAGAAACATGGAGCAGATTTCTCTTTTTAGTTACCAACGTTGCTACAGCACTAAATCCATATTCAGCTAAATAGGAAGATGGGAATGCTATCAGAAATCGTTGAACAATCGACCATAATCCTGGGTACAGTTGCAAAATCTGCTTCTGCAGCCAAAATTCTAGGTAGCCATTTTTGAATTTAATTTTTAATTCCCCATTTGTCGTCAGTTCTATTAGTTCTTCTTCTAACTGGGATGATCCTGCTGTGTTGACATTTGAAAAAGGATCCAAAACTCAGTCTGGTATGCCCATGTTTAAAATGTCCTGGAATCGTTCTTTGAAATCACTGTGGAGGTTTTCCAAGTGTTGACAGTAAACAAGCAAGTCGTCGTGCTTGAATGATACTGCTGATAAATTTGGGAAGTTATTGAATTCGCATCTGCCGATATTTCTTTTGTATAATAGCAGTTTGGACACAAAAGCAGCAACACTATTTTTTGTCTTAATCAAGTTTAAGTCGTCGCCTTGAAGTTAGAGATTGACATCATTAAACAATTTATACAGGTCTGTCAAGTACGCAATATCGTTCTTTGATGAGATAAGGTTGTCGCGCAATTCCGTGTCTTTGTTTCCTAGGAACTCTATCACAGACCCAAACAGATTGTAAAATCGAGTCAAACAAGTACCTTTTGACAGCCAGCGCACCTCTGTGTGATCTTCATCATTGGCAATGCAAAGCTGACTAAATAATCTGTCATTCAACAAGTTACTTCTGATTTTATTAACTGCTCTGATAACATATTGCAGTGATGTATGGAGGCGTTCACTCAAATTTTTCGCAACAAAATGCTGGCGATGAATTACACAATGCACAGCAAGCACGTCAGGAACTTTATTTTTTTAAGCAAGCTATGAAGCCTTTGGGACGCCCTGTCATAGCCGGTGCGCCATCCGTAACAACTGACAAAATATTATTAAAAGGAATTTCCTTTTCGTCACAAAACTTTTCCAGTGTATTAAATATGGTTTCTCCTTTTGTATCTGTTTCCAAATTCGCAACAAACAATAGTTCTTGACATATTTTCTCATCTTTGATAAACCTCACGTATGACAATAACAATGCTTCATTGGTTGGTAAAGTGGACTCATCCAGCTGAATTGAAAATTGACAAGTCTGCAGATGATTGCACAATGATTCTCCAATGTTTTCAGCCATCTCATCAATTCGTCTTTGCACAGAACTATTGCTCAAAGGAATTTTTCGGATAATATCTGCAGCTGGTTTATGGAGCACAGTAGTTATTACTTCATTTACTGCTGGTAAAATTAAATCTTCCCCAATAGTATGTGGTTTGCATGTTTTAGCAATCAACAATGATATATTGTACGAAGCTCAAAGTCCGTCATTGTCTTGCTTAGAAGCTGATGAAAAAAGTTTTGATACAGTTGGTTGAATTTCGTACTTCTTTTTCATGTCTTGAAAATAGGTCACATCTTTGTCTTTCTTATCCGGGTGTATTTTATTAAAATGATCTTGAAGCCTAGAAGGCTTCATCGCTTCATTTGAAAATGTTTTTTGACAAATAAGGCACATTGGCGATGATGGATTTGTGAGATTTTCGATAAATCCGTACTTAATATAATCCACACTATACTGCCGCCTCTTCTTTTTTGCTTCCGACATGGTTTTTACTTTACAGATATGCGAGTAGTATTAGTGTACTTTTAAAACCCTGTCATCAATTGTGCGTGATAATGCTAATGAAAATAAAATGAACAATCACTGCCTTTATATAGGTTGGAGACATATAACACGCATCCACAGGAATAAGATAAACATGCAGTGACTTGTTTATAACACCCGGTGCCGAAGTAAAGCGGAAGTAAAGCGCGGGGGCAAGGGTGATGCGGGAGCAGAGTGCGGGAGCAGAGTGCGGGTTAGAACAAGCACAGATAATACTGTCAATTCTTGCAGGATTGCAAAAATCACGTTATTTAACAAAAACTTGTTATAACTGAATTGCTACAAGCATATTTTTTGCTATTTTTTATTAACAGGCTTTTGTTAACTTTACCTGTATTTATATATGAGATATTTCACGTGAAATTGGAAGATTTGAAAATTTTTAATTCAAATCTAAAATTAAAATTTTTTATATCATCCAATTTAATGTAGATCTGAATGTAATGGAATCTTTAAGTTCAATTTTCATCCACTTCCCGAACTACCGAAATATGTGAATTTTCACACACGTGATAAAAATGATTAAAATACATACAGTAACAAAAATTAACCAATATTAAAGTTTACTTTAGTTAGTACGTAATTAGAGTGTTTTTTTTTTGTCTTTTTTAAACTATATTTTTTTAATCTGCCCACCGCCCCTCCGTACCATCTCAACGCCCCCTAATTTTCTCTGGGTCTTCTACTGCCCCCCTGAAAGTCTCAAACGCCCACAAGGGCGCGTTATCGCCCACGTTGAGAACCTATAGGTTAGATGAAAGGAAATATTTTGGTCTGTGGTACCTCAAAAGTAAGATTTGTATGTACAATTTATTGTTTTTAAACCAAATTGAATAGAATTCTCAACAATTTGGTGCCTGGATTGCTTACATGTTATTACAGAGTTACATTAATGTCAGTCAAAAAACCTAAACAGTATTTTTTCTCCATATCAAATGCAAAATTACCTATGAACTTTTTAGCTATCAAAATTATAATTACTTTAAACTCCTATATTTTCACATTACTACTTTTAAGAAGCCAGATACACCATTTTAAATCAGAGGAACAATAAAGCTAGCACAAGATTGATAGTAATGCCTGCAATACATATGATACAGAGGAGCAATATTGATATATCATTAAATGACTTGTATTGATACACTAAACAGAATTGTTCATCACTATACAGCAAGGACACATTTAACATGGGTATTAACACATACAGCAATCCAGTTCATCGGATTTATCAGGACAGTCAGTTAGTCCATCACAGTACTTAGCTCGATCAATGCACAAACCAGTGACACAGCGGAATTGAGAGGGTCGACAGAGGCGAGTTTCTGGAAGATTGAGAGAAGAGAAAGACAAGATAGAAAAGTTAAATCAAGTCATAGATTAAATGTTAAGTAGAAGTTAGTGGTAATACATGCAAGTAGTAGAAAGAAATGACAATAGCAAGCACTTATGTAAAAAGGAATAAAAATATTTTATTGGCCTTTAGTAATAAATGTTGGAAATATTCTAAAACATCGGTGACAAAGAGTAATCTAGTGATGTAATAGCATTTTAAAGATTTTAAGTCTTGTAATGAAAATGCACTTAAAAAGTTTGAATTGGTGGTGTTTAATTGAAAAAGTACTAAACTGGGTATATGTCTTTTGTAGTTTCATATAATAGGGATTTCATTACCTAAAAGCTTTATGTCTTATTTCTGTTACTACAGTTAAAATATCTTATGCAATGAAAACATGACTTTCACTACAAAGTACAATTCTCTATTTTTCTAAAATAGAGAATGAATAGAAATTAAAAATGAAGAAATTATTGTATTTAACATTATTGTAATAAAACAAAAATGGCACTTTTCTATAAATATTTATAAAAATTGTGTTTTATTATTCAAAATAAAATACATACCTAAAATTGCAAGGAATTTTCAGTTTTCAATAAAGGTATTGATGTACCTCATTGTTAGAAAACTGAAATTATTCATTGTAATGATCCTTCTTATAAAGAAAATATGCAAAATTTATATAAAGTAGAATCCCATTATAACGAACCAGTATTTTGGGATAATCTGGATTTAGTGAGGAAATTATGAGCTTTTAATGGGAATATGGTGTAATTCACACCTAATTTGATTACTTTCATAATATGGCACAATTCACATCTAATTTGATTGCTTTCATAATATGGTGCAATTCACACCTAATTTGATTGTTTTCAAGAAGCAAAATTTTATCTTTCCCTGGATATAACAAGCATCTAAAATTGTTTAACTGAATGAAATGTTAAAGTAGAAGATAAAAATCATATCAGAATCAGTGGAAAATATTGACATTACTACATTACTATTGACATTACTACATTTCTACATTCATTAATGAATGTAGAAATAGAAAGTATGTGATAAGTTATGGGGTTGTATCAAAAGATGCAACCCCACAACTGATCAAAAGATGCAAGCATCATGACACTGTGGAGAAAAAGTTTCTAAATAATGTAGCAGATCTACGGACCTTCTGGGAAAAGTGAATGCAAGTAGGTTTTTAAATTGAGTAAAATGAGGAAGGGTAATCATAGATTGATGTTAACTGTTTTTCTGCATCACTTTTATACTCCTGAGGAGGAGTGGGGGGGGGGGGGGGGGGGGGGCATTCATATATATACCTTGGCCCGCTCTTACTAACATGTCTTTAAATCATATTGTAGTTTGTAGCAAAACAAGATGTTCATTATAACTGCATACTACTGTATTTTCTTTATAAGAAATTTTCATGCTTTTCTTAGAAGAGGGGTCTAATTTTATATTTAAAAAAGAAGGAATTTTCAATGACTAAAAATTAATATTGGTTATCATAATACTCAGTAAGTTTAAGATTTTTCCATCATATATGAATCAGCTTTTTTAAATTAACAAAAATTGAAACACTATGTTTTATCCTTAAATTTAAAATACTAAATTTCCTGAGAATAAAATTTAAAAAACAATTCAGATTGCTAGATCCAAGTAGAATATACAGAACATTGCTAAAATGAAGAAAAATGTTTCAAAGAAATGTATAATGATTAGAATAAATAGAAATTTACCACAATCTTGTTCATCTGAATAATCAGCACAATCATACAAGCCATCACAGCGAAATGTATCTTCAATACATTTTCCTTCACTACATCTAAACTCATCAGTGTCACAATCCTCTATTACGAACAGTTACAAGGAAGCAAAGGTTAGTAGTGAAAAAGGTTAGTTACAAAGGCAAAGAAACAGGAATAAAAGACATGCATGCATTAAAAAGATGAGGTAGAAAAATCTATTGAGGAAATATAGAATGTCATCATAAGCATTCTAAAATCGATTTTACTCTACACTTTCTCTTCCTGAATCTTGCAAGTGTAAATGTCAATTTAAACTGATTTACTTTTAATTAACTGAATGATTACGTGCTTTTATTTAATGCAAGTTTGGGGCTAATTTAATTTTGGTGAGAATAGAAATACTATTTCAGTCAAGTATGCATGAATTCTAGTTTGAAAGCTAAAATTCAAATGCAATTTGAGTTTTCATTTACAAACCAAAATTTAAGCACCATCAATTTAAAAAAGCTTAAAAAATTCTTGCTATTTAAAGTAAAAGTATTTTAGTGCTCTATAAATTGAAAAACAAAGATGAATAGGAAACTTTCGGGTATGCTATAAATAGGTGAGATAAATATGCCACAATTTATAGTTGCATGGAATGTGCTTCTATATTAACCATATCCTATTGTGCTTAATAGAAATTTTTTAAATTGTTGCATAAATGAAATCATATTTACCCATAAAAAAGTGACATCGAATGAGACTAATATAGTAGCTCAGTTATTGGAAAATTTAGATTCTAATTTTTCAGGTTCCATAAAAAAATGAGTAAGTAATCTGCAGTTAGCTATTCCAAAGAAATACCAATCAGTTATACTTTTATGACTGGTCAGTTATAGTAGCAATATTCATTGCTACATGCAGGATCTATTTATGAAGGCTGTAAGAGTTTTGTAAATAAAAAGATCCAGTTTTGAAGATTAGACTAGCTAGTTAAATAAAAAATGCACATTGTCAATTACTGATACTCTTTGGCAAACTAAAATACTTACGGCAGTCACGCTCATCTGAACCATCATCACAGTCGGGTATTCCATCACAACGTGACCTACTGTCTAAACATTCACCATTATTGCACTGGAACTGAGTTGGAGTGCAACCTGGCAATTAAAAAGGCATTATGAGTTTACAAACATATTAGTCCCTTCATCAATATATTTAAACGTTTAGTTAAAATTTGAACCTTAAACTGAATAGATAACAACAAATAATAATAATGCATAAAGCATTGATTATGAAACACTTTACAACTTCAATTTTATTTAAACATCTCTAAAATGAGATACATTCCTCTAATATTTTTTAAATTATCACAATACTACATTAATTTATTATATTTGAAAACTTAAAACGTCATCGAAAAAAATGAACTTCATTCAAAAGACGGCGTTGAAATATAAATTGCCTGGTTTAAACATCTCTAAAATGCGATACATTCCTCGGTAATATTTTAAAAATTAGCATAATACTACAATAATCTATTATATTTGAAAACTTCATCGAAAACAAATGAACTTCATTCAAATGACGACTTCGAAATATAAATCGCCTGGCTCTCTATAAAAGCAGCATTTCATTTATAAACGTTTTTCCATTCCTTTCATACATCACAATACTATAATAATTTATTTTATTTAAAAATTTAAAACCATAGAGGTACAAGTAATTTAACTCTATGCTTAAAACTTCATCGAAAAAATAGTCTTCTCAAAATCAATAAATGTAAAATCAATGAATGTTTGTTTCATTCATATCAGCTATATTGCAGACTCCATGAGCTAAATAATTTTGCATTGAAGAAATGCAGCAATTCTTATACAACTCATTCTACACCTTTGGGTTTTTACATTCTCCATAAGTGAAAATTAGGCATCGTTGTAGAAATAATCAAAGTTTAATTATCATTTAAACTCAAATATCCACAGACCGTCTGAACAGCATACTAAAATTTCATTTTGATAAAGTCATTTTTACGGCAGTTATCGTGCTAACGGACAGACAGACAGACAGAATGAACAAAGTCGTAAACACTTTTCAACTATGTTGTAAAGCATTAAAAATTAACAAAATTTAACATTGTTAATTTTTACGTTTAAAATAAAGATTCACATTTTAAATTAAATCCTGGACAATGCAAATTCAACAGTGATACATGTATTCATGTTTTTGAGTTATTAAGCAAACACCTCACAGGCATCCGGTGGGTTTTAATCTAATGCGATATGTGCTGTGATGAGATCAACTGGTCAATGAGAAAACACGGGGCAAATGAGAGTTCTCTCAAAGTTAAAAACAATTCATCTTTATTTGGCACATGGTCCCTTCCTATTGGTTTGTGGATCTTGTGCTCATCACTTCAACACTTGTTGCCTTTGGTAAAAAGAAAGATTTTCAAATCATCAGAATATCTAAAAACAGTATTTTTCAAACGTTTTGGTCACAGAAACACTTCTGAAATTTAATTTAATAGTGGAACCACAAAAGGAGAAAAGTCCAATGTGGTCCAAATTATACCTATTTTTTTTTTTTTTTTTTTTTTCATGAAATTTTTCACAAAACTATCATGTTGCAGGACCCTTGGAATACTATCATGGAAGACCAAGGGTTCCATGAAACACACTTTGGAAAATGCTGTCTTAAAACATACTTTTTAGTCAAAATCTCAATTTCTCTATACAATAGTATGAGAAAGTAAAAATATGCAATTTATGTTATGAAAATGATTTATTTTATATATTATTTATTCAATTTTTCAATGTTTTTTTGCTTTTTGCTACATTAAATACCACAGTTTAACACTGTTATTAAGTGCAGTATGCTTAAAAATATGTTCAAATTACAATGTGTATTGTCAAATGCAAATCTAAAATTCCTCTTAATTTCCAAATATTCATAATTGTCAGCTCAAAATGAACACAAAAAAACTAACCGCAATCCTTCTCATCAGATCGATCAGGACAATCATTGCGCCCATCACACCTAACCTGAGCATCAACACATGTCCCATCGTCACAAGTAAAGTCAGTAGCTTGGCAACGAGCTGCAAAATCAAGTGTTGTGGGAACTAAATATTTTAAAATTTAAATAACTCTTAATAATAAACAGTTCTAAAAGTACTACAAATACATCAAATCATTCATAACAAAAATCATAAGCCTAAAACTTCTGTTCTCTGTACACCATTTGATGTATAAACAAAGATTAAATTACCAAAAAATTAAAGAAATTGAAAAGTTGAATGTATAACATGAATTGCAGAAAGATGAATGCAATATTATTGACCAAATTGTTATAATAAAAAATTATGGCTATACAAATGTCAATCTAATACAACCATTTATAGCTAGCAGTTAAATTTAAGTAATACCATGACTTTAATGCATCAGAAACTGCAGCCTGTTTTTTTATATGCATGAAATCTGAGAAATCCTGATTAGGGAATTTACTGTTTTTAAGACACTGAAAACACACATTATACATACTTATATGGAAAATTATAAATATTTATTACTGCTAGGCTAAAGTAATTTCAAGAAAATGAAGAAAATTATATACTGTATAATCGAAACAGTCTATCCAAGACATAAGAGAAAATATTTAAAGTATGAAAAATTATACTTGTCTCAAAATTTTGTACAAAAAGTATATCCAATTTAAAATAAAAGTCTATTACAAAATGAGTATAAGTATGATATAAATGTAAGGGAAAATTAAGTAACCCCTTATTCAATTTTTTTAAATGTTGGGAAACATACAGAATATACAATATATCGATTGAACTCTGAACAAGGTCGTTAGTTTATTAAGCCCAAGTAGAATAAGGCTCACGAGAATGTATTGTATAAATTCAAACTTAATTACATTGTTTCTAAATAAATAAATTTATAATTTCATTTTTGAACATTTAAATGCTCATTGGCTCATATTATCAAAGATTTGTCTGTTTTTTTCCCCATGGTCCCATTTTTATGCAGAAAAAAAAAACCCATAAATTTTGCAGAAAATATCAATAAATTTGTGAAAAAAATAATTTTTGATTTCCAATTTTATTGAATAATTCATAATTTTATAAAACAAGTTCCTAATTTACTGAGAAAATAAAGTTAAAAATATCAGTTTGAAACTCAAGGCAAAATTAATAAATAAAGCAATTTTTTTCAACAATGATTTTTATTAATCTTATACTAAACTAAGAACATTACGTAAATGATATATATATATATATATATATATATATATATTACAATATTTGAACATTTCTGAATATAAAGAATAATATTCTTGAATAATACCTGTGCTCTATTGCACAGGAAGAGAGAACAGGTCAGAGAAACGAATCCTTGAAGGTATTATTTTTTATATACATTTCTTAAATAATCTGCAATTCCAATTTTTGTATTTAGTAAAAGTTTATTTTAAATAACTACATAAGAATTTTTTAAGAACTTAATAAAGAGTAAATTTTGTAAGTGGTTTATTTTGAGATTTTGTTTTTTGTAAATGGGTCCTTTTCTAAAACGTTCAAATTTCTTTAAGGGTCCCAAAAATTAATTAACATTTCTTCTAAAAAGACCTTCTGGTTCCACAGAAACTTCTAAATGCTGACATTGTTTTATTGTACAGAAAAATAACATTTAGAGCTTTATTTTCCTTCTTTAAAGAGCTGTAGGAAAATTCAACATTAAAAAATTTAAATTTTCATTTAAAACAATAAATTCACTCCATACTTAATAATCCAAAATAGAGTGTGTGTAAATGTGTGATATAATGTAGGGCTACAGTAATGAGGGTTGCCACCTAGCAGACTGAAATTCTGGACATTGATTTTATAATATAAATTGCTGATACTGTCATATATATATATATATATAATACTTCATTCAATAAGTCTCCGGTCTGACACATATATGGCAACACTGTTGACAGACCCATATGATTTCTGGATAGTACCAAACTTCAAACGACATGTGTCAAAATTTCATGACATTCTGACAATTAGTTTATAGGTTACAGTGGTTTTAGTGACCCCAGTTTTGTAATTTTCAAAACAATGGATAAAAAAGAATTTCATGTGTTGATTAAACATTGTTTTTTGATGGGGAAAAATACTGTTGAAGCCAAACAGTGGCTTGATAAGCATTATGGAGACTCCGTACCAGGGAAATCAACTATTATTGACTGGTATGCTGAATTTAAACGCTGTCGTACAAACACCGATGATGCTGAACGCTCTGGTCGCCCAAAATCGGCAGTTGTTCCGGAAAACATAAAAAAAAGTCCACAAAATAGTTTTGAAAGACCGTAAAGTGAAGTTGCGTGAGATAGCTGACACCTTAAAGATATCAGAAGGTAGTGTGTTTACAATTTTACATGAAAATTTGAGCATGCATAAGTTGCTTTCGAAGTGAGTGCCACGTTTGCTCACACCAGACCAAAAGCAACAACGCATCGACGATTTAGAGCACTGTTTGGAGCTGTTCAAGCAAGATAAAAGGGATTTCTAGCATCAGTATGCGACAATGGATGAAACATGGATCCATTACTACACACCTGAATCAAAAAAGTCGTCAGCTGAGTGGACAGCAGCCGGTGAAAGTCATCCAAAGCAACCTAAAAACCAAAAGTCAGCTGGCAAGGTTATGACATCCGTATTTCGGGACGCGCATGGTATTTTGATCATCGACTATCTTGAGAAAGGTAAAAATATCAATAGCAAATATTACATGACATTATTGGATCGATTTAGTGTAGAAATCAAGAAAACACGGCCTCACATGCAAAAGAAAAAAGTGCTATTCCACCAAGACAATGCCCCGTGTCACAAGTCGATGAAAACGATGGTTAAATTATATGAATTACACTTCAAATTGCTTCCTCACCTACCGTACTCTCCAGATCTAGCCCCCAGAGACTACTGGCTTTTTGTAGACATAAAAAAGATGCTCCAGGATAAGAAATTTGGCTCAAATGAAAAAATTATTGCCGAAACTGAGGCCTATTTTGAGAGCAAAGACAAATCGTTCTACAAAAAAGGCATCGAAAAGTTAGAGGAGCATTGGAATGAATGTATCACTCTTGAAGGAGAGTATGTTGATAAATAAAGTTGAATTTCTAAAATTGTTTTCCTTAGTTAGACAGGAGATTTATTGAGTGGGCCATGTATATACACACACATACAATATATAGTACTAACAGTATACTCATTCTTCATATAGAATAGATAATGTAAAAAAACTTAAAATTCGCAATTTGCAGTGAACTTTTAATATTTGGAGTCTTTCTTTGAAATTTCATAATAATTTTCACAAAGGTTCTCCCATACTAAGATAGACAAACAGACAGCTGCTCAACTTACCATTTTATTTATATAGATAATAAATTTTACAATTAAACAGCAGCATATTTGTATAGTAAATTTCTGGACTTTTCATTAGGGGCAAAAATATAGAGATCTTTCATTTATGGCCTCCGAGATTAAAAGGTTTCTTTTTTATTTTGTTAATTTATAAAGCTTCCATAATTTTACAGATAGAGAAACAACCAACAATTGGATCATTTTATCAGATAAATGTAGGTTTTTTCTCATTCCAATTCTCCTCCCTTATATGTTTTTATATAATAATATATGTATATATATATTATATATTAAGTATATATAACCATACTTATCGATTTTACAAAAAATGTGTGATAGAGTGGCTACTAAACTAGAACTGCTACTATGTGAAAATTTGAATTTTCAGTTTAGTTCGAATTGCTATACTTCTTTTCACTGTTCTAGTGAGAAAAGCTTTAGGTATTAAAAAATATGTAATGTAACTTCAATTTATTTAATTGTATTCATAAATAAAAATGATCAAGGGACAATGAAGGAAAACACTATGAATATTATTGCTACTGGAGCCATAGGTAAGAAACTTCTAACAATTAATATCTTATATGCAAAGTAGAAAAAAGAATGCATAATAGAATACAAAACACAATCTGGAAAAGATTGGACTTAGACACACATTTTCAGATAATTTGAGACATTTTATGCCCCAGAATCTTATCGTTCAAGATTCAGAACAATGCTGGAAAATTCAGACTGGGTGGCAACCCTGACTGTAACATGGAAAAAAAAAATTACTGCATACCACCACATGTAGTTTCATCAGATCCATCGGAACAATCATACCTCCTGTCACATCGTAAAGTAGCATCTATACACTGTCCATTGTTACACCTGAATTGATTGGACTCGCACACTTCAGTAACTATGGAATATGAATGAAAGAGAAAAACAAACAGAAACAAAATGAAATATAAGAAATAAACATAATAAATTAGAATAAAATAATAGATAAATGAATTAAGTAAAATATAAATTAAAAATAATCATCTCTGCAGTAAATGAAAAAAAGAAGCAAACTAAAACAATACTAAAACATATAAAAAATAAAGTAAATATAATTTTAAAATGAATTAGCAGAAAAATGAAATATTTAAGTAAAATATAAATTAGAACAAAAATTTAATTTTATTTTAGAAAGTCATTACGTTAAAATTAAATTAAAAGAAAAATAAACAGAATAAAGCATCAACTAAAAGACAAATTTCTCTTTGCATTCATACCACAGTTTGCTTCATCAGAACCATCTCTACAATCATATTTTCTATCACATTTTAATGTATTATCGATACACTGTCCATCATTGCAACGGAATTGATTAGACTCACAGGCAGGAGCCACTAGATAACAAAACAATGAACAAAAATAATAAATTAATGAATTGCAAGAATAATTTTTGTTTTTTCAATATTGTAATAAACAAAGAGTAAGTATCTTCAAAGAATTTAAAACACCTGGGGATAATGCAAGCGTTAATCCTTGCTCACTGCACTATTGGCACGCAAGTCAGCAAAATTTTTGTATGAATGAACTGCATTTGCTTTTAGATTTGAAAGGGGTGCATGTACTGCATGTATTAATTATTGGAGCAATCAAAGCTCATTAAGCTGTTTGACACATAAAAAAAAATATATCTCTGAATCTTGTATAAATTTTAAGACTATACTCAACAAGAATAACAATTATTTAATAAAATGATACAAGGAAACTCAGACTTTATGTTTTTCAGCAGACCAGCATGAAAACATGTTCAATGCAGAAAAATGTACAAATAAAATTAAAGGGAAAGATCGCAAGAATACCCACTAATCACATGCAGAATTACTAGTGTTGTAAACAAATTTAGTAACATACTCTTCAAAATCAAACAAAAATGCTCAAAAATCTACTGTAATAAAAATCAAATATAAAAACTTCATAAATGTGCAACATACTAAAATATAGGAATCTACTAGTTTAGAAAACAAACAACAGCTATTTTATTACATTAAGTTTTTGAGTGCTTATTTAATTACTGTTAGTCATTGGGTTTTTCACTCAGCACGTGGTCTGGTCGCTCACTTTGATGCTCATACCCTCGGGTGAGTCAGGAGGCCTGAGCCTTCTACTCAGCACGTGGCACCAAGCTTCAGCCCCATGTGCTATTCTACCTCAGAAGCCAAACTTACTTAAAAAGTTAGGTTGTGCTTTTTTGTTCTGAAAGTGGTTTCCTTTCAAAGGCAGTAAATTCCTATATTTTAGTGTGTGATGTATATATACAACCTCTTTATATTATTTAATCTTAAAAATCAGTTATCTCTGAGGTATTCTTGATTTTGCTCATGTAAAAGAATAGGAAATAACTGATTTAAGCGGCTTTTGTCTGGTAACTAAAAATATAAAACAATCTTATTCAGCACCAAAATTTTAAAGTACAAGATGAGGAAAATCACCAAACTGGGGAAAAATGTATTTTATGGCGGCTTTTGTCTGGTAGCCAAAGATATAAAACAATCTTATTCAGCACCAAAATTTTAAAGTACAAGATGAGGAAAATCACGAAACTGGGAAAAAATGTATTTTATGGGGAAAACACACAAATAAAATGAAGCACATAATGGGAATAATAAAATGAGAACATAAAAGTGGGATTTCACTGTAATACTTAACAAGTTTACAAAAATATACTAGCATTGATTTTGTTGATTGATAATTAGTTTCAATTTGCTGAATCAGCAAATAGAAATCTAATTAAAACTGTAACAATATCAGTGATTTATAAGTAATAAATTTTATGTTAAGAATTACTGTAATTAATATTGTACAATATTTTTTATCAATCATGTAAGTTGTATGTTGTTTCTAGATGAAATTAAAAAAAAAATAAGAAAAACTATACCCCTTGACTTTAGACAATACTCCTCGAAATGGAAAAATACCTCTTAAAAAAATCTTTATGGATATTTTTACAGTCTGGAAAAAAATATTCTTGTGAACATTGAGTGATACCTAAAATATTGTGGAAGAATAAATGTTTTAATCTAAAAAATGTGAAGAAAAATAATACAAGCAAATTGATAGAATATAACAAAATGCTGTGCAAATAAAATGCCATAAGCATATGAGCATTTCAAAAGTACTTGTGTTTTCTACATACATGTGAGCAAGTCAAATGCTATCCAGCAAATAGACTAAAGCACATACACGAAACTGCTTAAATAAAATATATGTGCAGCATTTATAATGTATACCAGTGATTATAATGTATACCAGTGAACTTTAAAATTAAACACTCACCTTCTTGGTAATGAAACAGTAGTAAAAAAATCATACTATTCCTCAACTGTTAACAATGAAGAAACACTTCTCTTTATAGCCCTCTTTTTATTAAGAATAAATAAATAGCATAACTTCAAATTTCAGATTCAGGCTCCCAGTCCAGAGATCAAATTTGGTAGAGCAATTTCAAGCATTTTAGCTCTCTTTAACGCTAAATATGAAGTGTGCTAAAAGTATGAAATTAGTCCATTGATAGATATTGTGATTACTGCATTGAGACCATGATCTCAAGCTTAAACTCCTTTGGGAGGTTCTGTGACCATGAACATAGGTTCAATTTGAAATATAAACCTTTTTAACACTTTACGGTTTCTGCTCAAGCTGGACTCTAGCATCTTCCCCTAATTGACAGTGCTCATGTGACAAGCAGAACTTAAAAAAAAAAAAAAACTTCCAATCTAATTTCCCCATGGCACATTTCATTTGTGTTTAGTTAGACGGAGAGTAATTCTTGTACATTTAGTTCTGTAAAAAAATATATATGGCAGCACCTGCCCAATCTTTCTTGCAGTTTCTGACTAATGTTTTTTAGAATGTCTAGTAAGCTGACTCAGCATATGTAGCTTAAATTTATCATACCAAATCACATATTTCTAAATGATATATAAATATATAAACTTATTATATACATGTGCTATACATAAATTCTGAGTGGAAAAATATGCAAAATTTTATTATGTGTTTAGGATGTTTTCTTAGCAAATTTTGATATTAAAACAATGTGCATAAATTGTTATTTTTGTTATAAAAATTCCAAAATAGATATTTAATTATTTACATATTTGTAAACAGAAAGAAGGAAACTATAAAAAAAAATATGATATTTAAAAAGTAAGTATAGTTAACCAAAACAATAGGGAAAAGAGACCTAAAACACCAGTTCTGTGGAGAAACACTGTACAAAATGCCTACTTCTGAAAATTTTCAATACTGTGAAAACTCAAATGCAAAGTATATTTTGCAAATGTGAAAGATTTAATAAGTAAATATTTGCTACAAAAGAAATGCCTTCACCTACCACATTCACGTTCATCAGAGCCATCTCTGCAATCATATTGCCTGTTACAACGCAAATTGCTTTCAATGCATTCGCCATTGCTGCACCTAAACTCATCAGGTTGGCAAACTTCAGGTTCTGTAGAAATTTACACATGCAACTCAAGTTAGACTTAAAAGCAAACAAGGTAACATATACATAAACAAAAAATAAAAAGCAAGAAGCCTGTGTTTTTATACTTAATTGACTTGGAAGAAATCTAATTGCAAATTTAGATTTTGCTTTATTTCTAAGGACCAGGTATGAAGTTATTGTAAATGAAACAAGGTTTCTAAATAAATATTTAGTTAAGACATCTAGAATTTGGTGAAAAAATACATTTTAATTCATTATAAATGTAACACTTTCACAAAATTTAAATTTTTTTTTTTTACTCTACTCGAACATGTGGCAACCACAAATTTTGATAACAAAGCTGGTGGAAAATGGATGAGCCTTGAGAAATCCCATTTCTTGAAAATTGATAAAAGTGTAAAGGGAAATTTTAAACAATTTTTTTTTTTTATAGAATATGAAAAAAAATTCAAATTTTCAAAATGGGGGGTGTATTTGCAGGTGGAAATTTTAGCAAAATTCTATGTCACTTTCAGACTAAATAAAAAGAAATATGAATGAACAGGATTGCCAAAAATACAAATTTTGATTAAGAGATCAACGCACCCCTCTTTTTATTATACTTAAGTATGATATTATTGTAGTAAAATTTCAGCTTAATGCTCATGCTCAACCACTAGTCTATTTTGATATATGTATATATTGCAAAACTTAATTCTCATACAATTTTGTCACCATGTTACCATATCATGGAAATGTTTTCATTTAAGGTCTTTCAATGGGTGTGAAAACTAATTAACTATCATTAAACTAATACTAAATTCAGCAAAATTTTTGCAAATTTTACTCTGGTGACTTTTAATAATAATATTTACTGCAAATCAAAGAGTTCACTAAACTCATAATGGTAGTTCTCTGAAGTTTAATGCTAAAATTATATCAGAGGGTGTAAAGCCAAGTTCATGATGCATGGAGTTTGAGAAAAACTTCATTATAGAATTAAAATTTACTCATTTAAGCGTATTGTGAAACTAATACTAAAAGAAGAAATCTGCCATCAGGGATTTATCCAATTCAGGTTACTCCTCTACATTAAACACTATGGGCTGCAGGCCTGATTGAAGCACCAGCTAATCTGTACCTTGTTATTATAAGACTAATGAAAGAATTTTGTGTAAGTATTTGTTATATTATTAATTTTATAGGAATATGTGTACAAAAAATTGGAAATATATATATATATTAATTAGGAGTCATTGAGCACAGCTTTCCCATCATAACAGATATTTTACATTGCGCCAAAATATAAAAAGAATGTGAGGTGTGTCTTGTTTTGCAACACACATTTCATATTTTCACATAGGATTTTACTACTGTAATGCACATAAACTTCTACATAAACTTCGATTTATTGCAATTTAAGATTTTAAAATCTAAATACACTAAATTTTATGCTGTCAAAGACATCTATATAATATGCACTAAACTGAATGAGTGCGGGCTTGATGTATCAAAATTACCGACACTTTTACTGTAGCTATAACTTTGGTTTTAGCGTCCTTCGATTTGTCATAGCTTCAAGACCAAGGAAAAATCTGAAATTTCAAATTAGAGGTGACTGTGCAAAGGAATAATAAAAAAAAACTCTAAACTACTTTGCTTAATTATACAGCACTTTCACTCGAACCTGATTTGCAGTCTCATTCGATCCATTTCAGCTTCTAGGTCAAAGGAAAAAATCTAATGTTTTGAAAATTTGAATTAGGGATTATTCCAAACTACTTTTCAAAATGATCAAGCATTTCCACCCAAGCCTGAATCTCACTATTGGTCTCATTCAATCTGTCATCATTGAAAAAAAAAAATCAAAAATTGGAATCGGGCGATGATCGTGCAAAGGGATTAAAAAAAACTTACACCACTTTGCCTCACAAAAATGTGTGCCATTCCATTTTTATGGTTAAATTCAATGGGTTTTTTTTTATATTCAGAACTTCTATTAAGTGTGTAGGTGCCACATTTAGTGGCCACTAGCCATTGAGGACATGCAAAGTACAGGTGAATTAGCAAGTGGTCACATTTAGTGACTACTAGCCATTGAGAATGTGTGATGGATGAAATAGCTGCTACTGATTTTATATAACAGTAATTTATTCTATCTCGACTTTTTTAAATGTTTTATTACACACCTACAAACAACTTCCTGGACTAATGGGCAAATTCTTATAATAAATCACTAATGATCAATGCTAGTCTAATAACTAGTTTTAAAAAAATCTGAAACACGAACTTTAGAAATTTAAAGAAATTGTAATGGCTAACATATTTGAAAATAAAGATAAAACATGCAACAAATTAAAAGAATATTAAAATGCATTTGGAAAATAAATATAAAACATGCAACATCAATGTTAAAAGAATACAGTAGAACCCACTTATAACAAGCAACCTGTATACGCAGCAATTTACTCATTAAAGCCAAACATTCACTATACTTGTTTTGCACAGGAAAATTTTATATAATTTGAGAAATGGTTTGCAGAGGTTTGTCAAAGGTGAAACAAGTTCCAAAACCTCCAGAGAGCTATAAAAATGTGAAACACAATAACATCAATGTATACATTTACTAAACCTAGATGCCTTTTTACAAAGTCCCCAAAAATAAATTTTAATTCAGAACTATCACAATATAGAAACTTTTATTTCGTTTATTTCTTGGGTATATTTATTTCCTTCGAATATGGCTCTCATTTTCTTTCAATAACAACCTTCACCGGAACTTAAACCAAAATTTTTTTCTTTCAACTTTGTAGGTACCACAGCCGAAGGCTTATTTAGGCACTTTCCAAATTGTGGCAGGAAGACAGAGAAGATTTTTCTGGCAGGTCTGATACTTGGCTTTTTTATTATGACCTCTTCCAACTCATCTCACACCTTCTACTTTTTTTTCTACACCTTTTCGTGAATTCAACATTTATTTTTCTTTTGCTCTTATTTTTATCATCTTTTTATATATTTTATTCCATTTTACTGTTTTGCACTTTCATTAAATAAGGGAAACTAAAAATTTTGCTAATTAACCCTTTCGCGATGGTTGCCACGCCTGCACGTCGTTTGCGAACTTTCATTCAAGGATGGCCGCCACGCATTCCTGGCGGAGAAAAACTGTACCCTAAAAGACTGGTGCCACGTACGAGCGTTTTTATGTCAAACATTTGTCTACTAGATGGTGTTAAAGTTAAATGTCCGTGCGAACAACTCCAATGTATTTTGCAGATACTTTTTTTTTTTTTTTTTTTTAATCTTACGCCCAGCCTGGGCCATTCGGCCATACGCAGTCTTGCTGTCCAATACAGATGCGAAAATTCAAAAGGAGAAGCATTTTCTGTATCAATATCCCCAATTTGGAACAAATAAGGAGATGTTGCCCATTCATAAAACCACTTCCACACAAAGGGCAGGAGGCAGAAGCTGCCACACCTATTCTATTGAGATGCTGCTGAAGAAAATCATGGCCCGTCAACATTCGAAAGCAGGCTACGCCTGTCTTTCTGGGCAATTCAAGAGGAATCCTATTTTTATCATGGAAAAGACACTCCCAACACTTCTCAGCAGCAGCCTCACAATACCGGAGTTTCCTGATGTCTTGAAATTTAGCCTTAATGTTTTATGGTTTCTCAAAGGGAGGGGAGAATGGTGCTGTGGCAAAGAGAAAGTCGATTTGGCGAGTGCATCCGCTTCCTCATTGCCAGGATTTGCAGATACTTCACCTTGGCATAGGAAGGATCCAATTAATCATTTCTCCATTTGGAGTGGTGAAACATGGTTTTGTAATATAAACAAATAGAGCACTTCTCGTAGTATCAGCTATTTTATAATTGAGTTTCGGTTCTCGTTTTGATTTCAGCTTAATGATTTCGTTGGTGAATCATAGGAGTATAATAGAGTATTTATTTATTTATTTTTTGGGGGGGAGGGGGGGTGTTTAGAGGAATGTGCGGCAGTGAAATTATTCGTTTATTTTGGATAAAAGAATGGGAGCAACTAACAAGTATTTTGTATTCAGATTTGTATGCAAAATATACATCAAATAGAAAATAAATATTTCTTTTATTCCTGAAAAAAGTAGATTTCTGTGTTGAATAGGTGATTTTTAGTGAATTTTTTTTTTAAAGTTAGGCTTAGCACAAAAAATTTGCCGTCCTTTGGGAACAGTTTGGAAGCGAAGCGCTCAGTCCTTTGGGCCGCAGCAGTTCCGGAATGCCGCCATCTCGAAAGGATTAAAAGTATACAAATCAGGCTTATATTAACATTGCCCCTATTAAAAATTCGTAATTTCCTCATTAAATGTAAAAATTTGCTAAACAGGGGATCATTATGAGTAGATTCTACTGTACTTGAAAACAAAGAAAAATAAGCTAACTACCGTACCACATTGAAATTCATCTGAACCATCTCTGCAGTCATAGTGCCTATTACATCTAAGTGAGCTCTGAATGCATTGACCATCACTGCATCTAAACTCATCAGATCTACATGCTTTTGGAACTACAACATAGCAAGAGAGCTAGCATGATCTAATTGGTTAAAAGGTTAAAACATCTAAAAGCAATGTGGTTTAATTAAGTCGATTCATGCACACATTTACATGTTAAGTGGGAGTAGATTAATATAATTGATATACATGCATGACGTGACATATGGAAGTTATTACAATTAATAAAAAGAAATTGTAGGTAATATTTATGTTACGGTTAAAATAGATGGCACTGTCAGTGAAGAAATATTTTGTAATATGAAAAACCTCAAATTACATATCTATGTTAACTTGTCAATTTGAACAATTAAAATAGAGGCATTTTTTTTTTGTTATATAGAGGATGGGAATCATTTTGATGGATAATTATTAAGTATAATCCTGGGTTAAGTATCAATGATTTAAGTATTATATTGTACACAAATTAAAAAATATTACATGTTAATAAATTTATACATAAACAAATCAATGAACAGTATAATATTAAACATAAATACAAAACTGCTTGCCGTAGACCATATAACATAACCAACAAGTTTTGTATATTACAAGATCATGAAAAATACCATTTTTGCATATTTGTAATATTTAGTGTTTTATTATTAAAAAATAATTTATTTTGTTGGTTAAATCATTAATATTTTGTACAGAACTAATTTGCATTACAAAGCAGTATGCACATAATCACAAATACCACATATTGTATATATTATAAAGTGAAACCTGCTGAAAGAATATATGAAAGATTTTTTAATCTTAAACCTAAATCGTTATAACAATTTTATAATAGAATATTGCAAAAAGTAAAAACTATATTCAAATGGCAGCATACCCAGCTTTAATTTGTTAATTAGCTTATCTTCAATTTATTTCAAATAGGAAAAAATTGAAATTGTATTTATTCTTAATATTCTCAACCATAAAAAAATTTCATTTTACTTCAATTTTTGCACTTTCAAATTTCATTAAAAAAATAGTATTCTTGAGTAAACATTTAATTATCAAAATCTTACTGTTTCAAATCAAATAAAGTCAGTGAAAGAAATAAATATTTAATAAAATTTAGTCAGAATATACATGAAAAAATATCTTGAGATGTCAAAGAATTTTCTCATATTCCATCATTCAAGTCCACTGAGTAATGATTCAAATCATAATTAATAGAAGTTTTCACAATTGCAAAATATTCATCAAAATTTGCAACAATTAAATTTAAGTTGTATTGAATTGTTTTTACAATTTTCATTTTATGTGATTGTCAACCAGTTCTAAGGATTGATTAAAGTTCAATTACATGCAAAATGTTTTTAGCATCACACATGTAAAAATAGCATTTTTATAAACTCTCTTTTGCAAGTAATACATTTCTAAAGGCATTTTCAAAAGTTTATTTTTCCAAGTTAACAACAATTCAGTCATACTGATAAAATTTTTATTGCCATTCAATATCGTTGTAATAACGGTATGATCTTAATACTAGTGAGTATCTGTTAAAAATTTTATTCATTGAATGTTAATAAATGTAAAAGATCTTGATATTTTATTTTCATATCGCGCATCTTCAAAAAGAACACTTTTAGTATAAATTTTATATAATATTATTTACCTTAGTAAAATGATTCAAAATTATCTCATTAAATTAGTTTTGACATTCTTTTCCTCAAGTGACCAGAGAATAATGGCAGAAGTGCCAAATGTCGGTTAGTACTAATAGCAAACTTATGGAGAATCTTTGGTGAACATATGGAACTTGCACTTGTTTTAAGATTTAATTATCAGCTGAAGTTATAAAATAAGACAAAAGGATTGTGTATAAAGTATTACTGAAAAACGTTTTTCAAAATAATGCAATTTCTTACTTTATTAAAAGTGAATAACGTAAACAAATTTAAATCATCAAACATGGCATATGTATATGGTTGTTGTCATTTGGCAAATGATAATAACATTCATAAATTACTCACATGTTGTTTGACAGACAGAATAGAATCCAAACTTTTACATTGTGTGGTCTAGACTACTGTCTTATATTCTATGAATCATTGTTTCTCTATAGAGAATATTAGTGTGATTTTAAATTTAGAATATTTTAATCTATATAAATTATAAAATATTCTATCTAGACAGAAATATATGAATTTGTTTTTGACTTATCATGTCCACACCCCAGCTATCACACAGATACATTCAAAAAGAGTTTTAAGCATATTTAGAAAGACTTAATCAATAACCCATAAAAATATAGAATTTGATAATTTGGAGAGAAATAACATTTTCTTTATACTATATAAATAGCTTGAAAAGTAAAAATAAAAAGATTTCAGTATAATTTGCGCATTTTATCTTTGAATGCATGCACACATACTTTGCTACTAAATCATTTTAAAGATATTGGATTTCAACTTCAGTAATCTTGTAAATTTTAATAAATAAAACTTATGACCTACCACATGTAAGCTCATCAGAGCCATCTCTACAATCATACTTTCGATCACATCTTAAATTACCATCAATACACTGCCCATTTGTGCAACGGAACTGACTTTCTTCACATGATTCAGGTTCTAATATCAATTTAATGAAGAAAAGAAAAAGTAAAAACAAAAAATTAAAGCAAAATAAAGTGCTAAATTATAAAAGCAAAAATAAAATAGAACAAAGCAAAATAAATCCACACAAAGAAATAATATGTAAAATCAGCAAAATGGCAAAAAAATTATATGAAAAACAAGTACAACAAAAAGGTGAATTTTAACTCACCAATTGAAATCATTCCAAAACTTGGAATCCTGTTTCTAGTACAACAACCAAGATCAGTAGATTGGTTTCACTTTTGTTAGAGGTGATCAGCATGAAACAGCTGTTAATTACATTTGCTACAAATTTTGCAAACCTCTGCAGTGGACAATCAAGACAGTCATACAACACAGCTTGGTAGAACAACTTAACTTGGTTAGTTACCAAAGATGTTTGCAAAACTGCAACACATAAAAAATTTTCCTACTGCCAATGCAGTTAACAATTTTTCAGTACTTATTAGCCCTGATGGGATTGAAACTGATCTACCAGTTGCTAAACTAAAAGCATTATCTTGAAACTGAATAGTTCAAATATGAATATTCAAATGATCAGACATTTTTGAAGATAATTTAGTATAAATTTTCGAAATCTCTTATACGCAACCTTACCACATTTTTCTTCATCCGAATTGTCAAAACAATCTCGTCTTCCATCACAACGACGCCTGGTATCAATGCAGGTTCCATCAGTACACCTGAACATGTTTTCTGCACATTGCTCTAAAAAGAAAAGGATCTCTTTTCTTTAACTAGTTAACACTAGAACGACAGAAGCGGTCATTCTGACCGCATAACTACTTTGAGAAACAATTCCTCCAAAACGGCTAATCCCAGCCCATTGAAATTTTATGACTTTACTTTTTTCTTATGTTCTTAAAGTTATTGAAGACAGAGAAGAAAATTATTCTAGGTTTTATAATAAGAGAGAACAAATCAACAATCTTCCTAGAACAACAGCAGCGATCAAAATGACCGCTAGAGAGATTTCACCCGATGATGCAATCCGACAGCGGCATTGCGCTACTGAATGATTGCACGGAAGAATGATTGCATCCACTTTTTAGCATTATTCGGCATGTTTCAAGAATGAACAACGACTGTGCTCATGCTGGATGTAAACTATTGCATAAAATTTTGTCTCGTGAGACGAGACTAACTACTGTTAAGTGTCTAGTACTTTTGCAGCAACTTGGCGAGAATTCCAGCGATAAAGGTGGTGATAGTGATGCAGATTTTGTAGTTTCTGATGAAAATAAAATTGCAGAGCATAGCGTCAGCTCCTCAGTGGAGCAAACAGATTATGACAGTAACGATACGTCTAATTCATCTTGCCTTCAATGCAATACCTCTACTTCAGCAAATCTTCGTGCCAAAGATGGTACTGAGTGGAAAATATTGGATCAAAACACCACTATTTCCAGGAGATTTGGTTCTCAAAATGTAGTGAAAAAAAAGGCTGGCCCAACTCTGTATGCAAATAGAAATGTATGCAAGAATGCTTATTACAAAAAATGTATCGAAGAAACATCCTAAATGCTGTAACTATGATGTTATATTTTTTCTATGGCGGTCAAATTGACCACTGCTCGCCATTCCATGTAGTTCAAATATCGGTTGTTCTAGTGTTAAATATGTAACTACACAATTTTTTACTGTTTTAAGTTGCATGTATAATGTCCTTTACACTTATTAATGGCAAGATTGATTACTCTAAATTCAATTATTCTGAGCTGACAATTCTGGTTAATTTCTTTTGGTTATTATACTTTAAACACTTATAGTTCCAAAAATTGAACAATATTTTATAAAAGAAATATATCAACAAGGTTCACTAATAATTCAACTATATCTAAAACTCAAACGAATCAGGATTTTATTTTATTTGTAGGATTTGTGTGTTGAAATAGTAAATGACTTTATTAACTTTTAATTAAATAGTCTACTCACTGTGAAATATTTATGAAAAAATAGAGGTTTAGTCTTTTAGATTGATTAGATTAAAAATTAAAATGCAAAAATATTATCCAAACTAACCACAATTGGCTTCATCAGATCTATCTCTGCAATCTGGATAACCATCACACTTCCTTCGCTCATTTATGCAAGTACCATCACCACAACGGAACTCACTGGCTTCACATTCTGAAATATCAAAGATAATAAAAGGCAGATGCAAAAAATCATAACAAAAGTACATCAAAATA
This sequence comes from Amaurobius ferox, assembly GCA_951213105.1. Classification (NCBI taxonomy): domain Eukaryota; kingdom Metazoa; phylum Arthropoda; class Arachnida; order Araneae; family Amaurobiidae; genus Amaurobius; species Amaurobius ferox. The sequence continues at coordinate 47,791,702 of OX578138.1, forward strand.
TTTAACTTCTATACAGTGAGCATTTTAGTCTTAAAAGATACAATTAAAACTGCATGAGCAATCCCTTGTACTAAATAACTGTAGCATGGAATTTTCAACTCTGGTAAAATTCCTTATATTCAATGGCTACTTATATTAGCAAAACTATTTATATTAGGCCCCTTTTTGACCATGACAATACAACAGTAATTATTTGAAGAAATCCAAAATGTTGTATATTTACAAGGTGCTTTATTTAGTTTAATATGCAATTTTCATTTTTCTGTCACCGATTACTCAAGATTTCAGCAGCACAATAAAAACACTTATAAATGATATGTGGATTACAAAAAGTCTCTCACAACAACCCATGATAGGATAAACAGTCAAGATATATCAGAGTTCGTTTCCTGGCCTACAATACATGGAGTGAAATGAGTTAAGTGACAAACATTACACAAGACTATTGTTTATTGTCCACAACTAAGGGTCGGTATACATCACAGCTAGGCTAACCCGGAGATTATTCATCATTAGCGTGGATAGAACACAACACCTCTGGCTTTAGAAGCAAGTGCTCTAACTACTTAGCAGCCAGGTTTCTTCTCAACAGCTCAGTAGTCATTCATTCTAGTACTAACTACACTCTATCCTGCTTAATTTTAGTGCTCTGTTAAGAGCTGGTATTATTCTAAACATGGTAATCTGAACACCAACTATAAGGATTACTCATTGGAGTATTAAACGTGCTATAACATTTACTTACCACAGTTTGCTTCATCAATTCCTTCAGCACAGTCGTTTCTTCCATCACACCGCTTACTAACATCAACACAACTTCCATCTCTGCATATTATATCCCCAGGTTTACATGCACCTTAAAAATAAATACACAACTGATTTTTTAGCAATAAAGACCCATACAGCCACTAAGGTTTATAAAAAACTTCTCAAGGGTATAAAGAATAACTCTATAAATAAAAGTTTAATTTTTTTTATGTTTTTAACAGTCATTACACAAAATGGCAACAATGGCATTAATTCAATTAATGACAACATAAATTGAAAACAGATCCTTAACCCTTTCGGGACGGCGGCATTCCGGAGCTGTCGCGGCCCAAAGGACGATGCTCTTCGCTTCCGAACTGGTCGAAAAAGACGGCGTATTTTTTGCGCTAAGCCTAACTCTCGAAAAAAATTCACTAAAAATCACCTATTCAACACAGAAATCTATTTTTTACAGGAATAAAAGAAATATTTATGTTCTATTTGATGTATAATTTTCATACAAATCTGAATACAAAATACTCGTTAGTTGCTCCCATTCTTTTATCCGAAATAAACGAATAATTTCACTGCCTCTAAAACCCAAACAAAAAAAAATACTCTCTTATATTCCTATGATTCACCAACGAAATCATAACGCTGAAATAAAAATAAAAACCGAAACTCAATTATAAAATTGTTGATGCTACGAGAATTGCTCTGTTTGTTTATGTTACAAAATGATTTTCACCGCTCCAAATGGAGAAATAATTCATTCGATCCTCTTCTGCCAAGGTCATGCCTCTGCAAAATGCATTGAAGTTAGTTCCATGGACAAGTAACGCCATCTAGTTCACAAATTAAAACGTTCTGTGTACTGGCACTTATGCGTGCCACTATCCGCTTGCGGTAAAATTTCCTCTGGCCCAAGTGAGTGCCGCTCGTCCTTGAATGCATGTTCGCATCTGGCACCTATGCGTGCCGTTCGTCGCGAAAGGGTTAAAGACAAAAATGTACTATAAATGTTTTTATTAAAATGAAGGTGATTATATTATACATTTCTACATATAATGAAATAAATAGATGAAGGAAATATATTAATATTAAATTATATAGCTTAATTTTATATAACTATTAAACTAATCATCATCATCTTAATGTTATAAATAAAATAATAAAAAAGCTATAATATATATAACATATAACCTTTCAGATAAGTGTTTTTTGATGCAATTATTTTTAAATCAGTCATTTGTAGTTATAATTATGAATTTAAATCCATTAGCTTATTTTGTCTTACAATACAAAAGAAAATGCCACTGAAACTAACTGTAATGCAGCTGATAAATGTTTGAATGAAAAGTTAATTATTAAAAACATATTAACCTCAGTTTTCTGAGCAAAATCTTTTTACAATTTAAAATAAATAATCAAACAAATATAATTATGAACAATATATTATCTCTGGCGAATGAGCGTTTTTATAATAACACTTACCACAATCCAGTTCATCGGAGCTATCGGCACAATCTGGTCTGCCATCACATTTTCTCCGTTCATTTATACACTGTCCATTCTTACAGCGGAACTGGCCACTTTGACATTCAACTAAAATCAGATATATATTCTAAATTATCATAAAGTTTTAAAAGCATATTAAAAAACTACATTATATATATATATATATATATATATATGACATTGGGCAGGATTTGAAATTTATGATATGCAGAAAGATATTCAATGACGTGGTGCAAGTTCAAAAAATAATAAATGATGATAAATACTAAAAAATTTCACTTTTAGTATCCTGCATTTTAATTTGTATTAAAACACACTATGTATATTTTAAAGTTGACATAAATATGAATAAAATATAATACTTTTAAAACCCAGCTAAGAGGAAGGGTTTAAAAATTTTGAGTCATATTTACAATGCAGATATTGGTATAACCAGATTGTACTTGATCTTATTATTCACTGCTATTCAAGATAAACTGCTCTTGTTTACCAGCCACTTTTCACATGAAATGTAGTTTTAAAAAAATGTGTTTATTATTTTCCTTTATCCAATACTATGTATTACGATTCACCCTGAGTATGCATGCATGCATGTTTGTATTGCTTTGAATCTACTTTACATTGTAGGCCCTAAGTAATTGTAGTACTCTTACATACAAGCTCTCCCCTCCCCTACAAATGCTTGGGTATAGTTGAAAGCTTGCTTTTTTTTTTTTTTTAATTTACAAGTACTAAAATATGCATAAGAAAAAGAATTCAAATACATACATGCAAGAAAAAAAAAAAAAAGAGTCATTTGAATATTTTAATCTGTATTGTTTCAATATTACAACACCCTTACAATCACTAGCTTAAATCAAAAATAAGCTTCAAAAAGAGCATTCTCATTTGACAACAAAAGTTCTAGTTTTTGATGCTGCAAAATGTAATATAAGTTCATTGAGCTATATACAGTAGTAATATTCTCATAGTAAATTAAAAAAACAAGAATGGAAAATATACCCCCTAATTCCTTTACCACAATGGGTTACCCTTATATATAAGGTGTCTATGTAATTTAATCATAATGCTTTTGCCCAGTAGTAGTGTGCGATATTCAAGTCATGCAAAAATTTATTTCATCAATAGCAAATTTGGGACAAATACTTGATGGAAAGTTCCATTTTGAAATACATTTTATGTACATTTATGCAATGAACTTAATTACTAGTTTATATAAAATGGACTCAAGAAAAACTTAGGAGGAGCCAAGGCAAATATTAAGTAAATAACAGCCCTCTCTAAACTTCCTCTTCCCTTAGCTACAAGGCTGTTCAGAAGTCTTTTGATTGAATCATAACCTTTAAAATAAAAAGTTGATATCCAGGAATTCAAAAGATTTCCATATAAGATTGATATACGGTATATACTCGCATATAAGTCGACTTCGCGTATAAGTCGACCCCCTACTTTCAGAGAAAAAAAATCTGAAAAATCCAAAACTCGCATATAAGTCGATCCCAAAAAGAGAAAAAAAAAATTCTATAAATTTAAAAACACTTGAAAACGAAAAAATAAATATATATATATATATATATATATATATATATATAATAATAAAATTTAATTTTCATAATAAGAACTTCATTAGAACCCTTTTAAAGTCCAATTCCAAACAAGTAGGCCATGACATATGAGCTTTATCTCTCATCTGGCAAGCTCCAGGCATTCTTTTACTCCCAGCATGCAGCATCCTCAAAATAGATGGGAAACCGCACATCCCTGTCTCTCAAGTGTCTTTGACCCACCGAGCTATCAAAACAATATCTAGCTTCTGCCAATTATTTGAGCTAATTTCTTCATTAACCCCCCAACACAGTTATTAGATACTCTCTTCAATAAACAAAGCAAAAAAACACTTTCAACTTAAAATCCTGCATAATAGTTTTAAACAATCCGTGTTACAGAATTATTTCTGAAAAGAGCCATTTTTTGTCGAAAACAATCAGCCATAATACGAAAAGCGAAAGATAAACATCTAATGTAAATGTATGCATATTTTTTGTTGACGCGATACACTGGCAGCCGGGAGGGCAGTATCTCACAGGAGAATTAAAGTGCATAGAAATTCGGAGTGCACGATTGAGTAAATACTACTTGAGGGATTGCCTCGCGAGAAAAAGAACTTTTAGACTTCGATTTTTTTCTTTAAGACTCTGCATATAAGTCGACCCCCCCCCCCCCCCCCCCACACACACACACACTTTGAAGCTTTTTTTTTTTGTCACAAATTTCTAGACTTATACGCGAGTATATACGGTAATCATTTTATAATCAGTATATTCTATGCTGACAAATAAATAGAGGATCTAAATAAAATGAAGACATTTAAAACCAGCAGAATCATCAGAATTCTTTTTAAACAAGGGAGGGGGGGTCGAAAGCCCAGGCCAGCCGACTCATCCGATGATATAGAGCAACCAAGAGGATGGCCGGAGGGGGGGGGGGGGGGGTAGTAACCAAATATTTTATTTCACATTCCCTAAATACAATTTTTTCATACTTCAGTTTCCTCTCTAATATTAGTATTCTAGTATTATATTTCTCTAGTATTAATCTTAAATGTTTTAATCTTTAAATGTTTTACTGCATATTTTTTTTTTAACAATATGTTGCCAAATGTGTTTATTTTGATGGGACAATACAATAGGTTCCTGGAGAAGTTATGCCACCCCACCCCCTATTAGTGACACAACTGTTCCAAAAAAGAAATAATTTCACCTGGACAGTCAGCTTCATCCTCCCCATTAGGACAATGACTCCTGCCATCACAACGCTGTCTTGATTCGATGCACTGTCCATTGTTACAAACATACTCACCAACACCACAGCGATCTAAAAGTAAAATATTTAAACATTTTAAGTGCACCAATTTCAAACGATTTAAACCACATGCTTAACAAATAATACAAGAACCATTACTATTTTTAGTCCCAGTAGAACAAAAATGAAGGAATGATAAGCCTGTTTTTCCTTTATACATATGTCTCATTTTAGTAGAACAGCTATGTCATGAATTTACAAATTAAAATGACCTTCCTACAAATGCAGTGTTTACAAAATAGTAGTATATATGCTATAAAGCAGATCTAAGCAATTAAGATCTGTATTTATAGGCACCCATTCTGATATGCCAATGTTCTAATTTGAAAAATCAGCTTTACGATAAGATAGCATGTTCTACCTTTGACAATGATTTTTAATTTTTGGTTTAGCATTTACATCGAATGATGTATTTCTATTTAAATTTTCCAAGTGCAGTTCTATTCCAGCAGCGTTTCCACTGATATAGTCCTTCAATTGGAAAAAAAAATCTTAGATAAATACTCATTAAAGGTATTTGGTTAATCACACTTGCCATAATGCATATACAACCATTTGCTGAGCACATGGTCACATGTGTATTGTGGTATGTTAACCGAATTAACTGAGGATGTATACCTACAGCCAGTTAACTGAGAATGTAAATATTACATTCTCAGTTAACTGGTTATAGATTTTAGTAGCTGTTTAAATGCCCAATATCAAGCAATCACCTTTTGATAGCAATTATTCCCACATGACGCCAGCCCAGAAGGTATTATCTGATCTGAAGTTTGACAAAACTGTCAAACATTTGCTACAATGCATATACGACCATGTTCCCAGCACATACTTGGTTCTCTTAGTGAAACATTACTGCACAACAATTGCTCTCAATTGCCACAAAAGTAAAAATGCACATTAGCAAATGGTCAACTGCTTTCTGATCACTTGTAACTCAATGCACCCATCTGCAAGTTCAAAATACTTCACTCATCTGGTTCATTGGAAAGAGAGTATGTAGTGTTGTCTTTAGAAGGTAATATTAAGTGCTTTGAGATGGAGATATCTTTACCTTAATGCCATAATGTTCATATAATAAGTGTTTGGGGGGGGGTTCTATTCAAGGTACAGCCAAATCACTTAGTTAATATATAGGTTAAATTATTATGCAACAAAATTTAATGTTAAAAATTTTGTAGCAATCTAACAATACTTAAAATGGTGCTTAAACCTTTAATGCCTTTTAGTATCAGAAAGCAATAAATTCACTGCAATTAAAAAACTAAATCTATTATACTTTGAGCAATCAAAGAAGGAATGAATATTAATCCAAAACTAAAAAAAAAGAATGAAAAAAAAGTTTATAAAGAAAAGTCTAACATGTAATAGAATAATTATCCAAACAAACAAACTTTCGTAATAAACAAAAAAATTCAAAAAGTAATAAAGAAAAATCAAATAAATAAGTTTATATATACATTCTCAACTTACTACATATACTTTCATCATCACCATCCTGGCAATGTACAACACCATCACACTTAATAGTTTGATTTACACAAGTTCCATCACGACAGGTAAAATCAGTGATTCGACATGCAGGTTTGATTTCTAAAATCAAGGAAGGTTGGAGATAGTTTGATTAGGATAAATGAAGGATCAAGGATATTTTTCAACACAAATTTTAGATTTAAAGAATTAACATTCAAACCATACCACAATTGTTTTCATCTGAACCGTCTCTACAGTCAAATTCTCCATTGCAACGAAGTTTGTAGTTTATACAGGACCCATCACTGCAGCGGAATTGGTTTTCAGGACATGTACCTGTAAATTTGAAAATAACACTTTCACTCAGAGATAGCCGCAAAGAATTTTTACTTTCTCATACTATTGAATATAGAATAAAGAGAGTATTGTTTGAATATTTTGATACCAATAGATGTTTTAGGATATCAACATGTTTTGAATATTTTTAGAGTGATGGCCATCTGTCTGTTTAGTCAATTTTTTGTGTACACAATAGCTGCCACAAATATTAACGGCTCTACCAAACTTTATATCCACCAAACTTTATATCCACCTTTCTTATTGGAAAATCTAGAATTATATAGAAAGTTTTTTAATTGAAGTGAAAACTTCAAAATGTATTCAAAATTTTATATTTACTAAATATGGCAGCATACGACAAAACTTGACAATTATGCATAAAAGGGGTTATTTATGGCTCAATGATCACAAAACGTAACAGTTTCAATCATTGTAGTGAAAAACAGCAATATAATTTTTGTATATATATACATACATATTGTTATGCTATTAGCCCCCCCCTCCTCTATGGAGGGGCAAGTTACCCCCTCCCCCCCCAAGTACAATGTCAAACTTGATATCAATCAAAAGACTTTTTCACGTCCTTTAAAATGATGGGTAACATGCTATAATTGTGATCATTTGGAGCAACAATACATAATTTTAAAATTTTTTGTTGAAAAAAAAAAGATCAAGCTACTTAAAATTATTGAGAAAGTCAAGCCGAAACGCTCCAATTAACTTAATTAGTATTTTTACTGCTTTTCTAGAATTTGAGGAATAATTTTCCAAAGTGGGCAGTATTTAAAAAGGGGAAAAAAATGTAATAGTATAAATTATTTTCTTATATTTTTCTAAAAATGAAAATACATTTTTTCCCAATCTAATATTAATAAAAACATGTGTTTACAGACGTTTTCCCACTTTTATGCAGCAACTGCTCTGTTTCTCTTATTCAAAAGAATGCTCATTTTGTTTGAAACTGGTTGGTATCCTATGTTTTTGTTTTATGGAATTTTTGAGAGATTTTTATTCCCAAATACAGATATATTTTAATTATAAATATTTTCTTTTTATTACTGTATTTATTAATAAAATATATTTATATTGTTTGAAAAACAGTAAAAATTAATTTTATTGATACACAATAAGTTTGATAAGCATTATTTAGTAACAAAAATTTATCACATATGTGTGATAAAGGAAAACAATGGCATAGTGGCATAATGAAACTTAAATGGGATTTATTAATGCAAATTTTGTCGTAACAAAAATTTAACGATGGTATAACATATGGTAGAGTTAGAAAAGTTATATATATATATATATATATATATATATATATATATATATATATATATATATATATATATATATATATATATATATATACAGATAGGGTACAAAATAATACGAACACCTGTGAAAAAGTGTGCTATGTTTCACACCTAAAGTACAGTCGCACCACCTGAAACAGAAGTCTGCCACCTAGTGGCCGTGAAAGGGCATGTATTATTCTCTCAACAGCAGTCATAGGTATTACATGTCTCTATCATACTCTGAGATATGCTGCAATGTCTGACCTGACAAAGTTCCAAAGAGGCATGATTGTTGGAGATCGTTTAACTGGAGCCTCGGTAACGGAAACAGCAAACCTTTTGGGGAGTGCAAGAAACACTGTATCAACCGTTATGACAGCGTACATGAAAAATGTTAAGGTGACATCTTCAAAGAGCAATAGTTGGCGAAAGACAAAGCTTAATGATAAGGATAGACGGATGTTGAAGCGAATAGTGGCCCGAAAGCACAAGCAATCGTTATCAGAGATAACATCCGAAATGAACAGTCATTTGCAGGACCCCATTTCAACGAAAACTGTCAAAAGGGAACTCAATGCTGCGAACATTTATGGCAGAGTGGCAATTCGTAAGCCGTTGGTGACATCACATAATGCTTTCAAGCGACGCCAATGGTGCAGAGTTCATAGAAACTGGTCTCGACAATAGTGGCAACAAGTTATCTGGTCTGATGAATCAGCATCCACACTATATGAGACCACCGGTAGTGTTTATGTCTGGAGAACGCCTAGAGAAGCGTTTACTCCTGACTGCCTCTTGCCGGCTGTGAAGTATGGAGGTGGCTTCCTTTTAGTATGGGGTGCGATATCTTGGCACGATCTTGGACCACTTGTTACTCTGCATGGGAAGATCAAAGCTGATCACTATCGAAGCATTCTGGGGGATCATGTCCATCCTTTTGTCCAGACTTTATTCCTGGAAAGTGACCAGTTTTTTAAAACAGCATGGTTCAAAGAGCATGACTATGAAGTAGGACATCTCGGCTAGCCTCCTCAGTCTCCTGACTTGAACATTATTGAACATTTGTGGGGCTATTTGGAGTCCAAACTTAGTGCTTGAGTTCCGCCTCCAAACACGCTTTCGGATTTAGAAACTGCTCTGCAGGAGGAATGGCTTCATATTCCCTTAAATATTGTGCACAACCTCTATGCATCCATCCCACGTCGCATACAATGTGTACTTCAGTCAAAGGGTGGTCCAACCCCCTATTAATAAAGATTTTCTCTTACTTCACAGGTGTTCGTATTATTTTGTCCCCCATCTGTATATACAGCATAAAAGAGTATATATATATATATATATATATATATATTATATATATATATATATATATATATATATATATATACTAAACTCTTTTTTTTTACACGAATTTGAAGGTACACAGTTCAAAAAAATCTTCCTTTTTTGAAAAATTTATTTGATCCAACACGATTTCAAAGTCATTGTCATTTATTTTATACGATTTTTTTTTACATGAATTTCCGAGGAACATATCTACCATGTAAAAAAAGAGTTGGGTGTATACACAACTAAAACATAAGAAAGTGGGAAAACTCATTAAAAAAATGTGTATTTCTTATGCCCTGTTAAAATTTCATGGAGTAAACAGGTATTACGGTGCATACTAGATGTATAATTATACATTTCAGCGAACTCTGCTTTTGCTGCTCCAATAAAGTTAAGTCTCTCAATAACCACTTCTTTTATGATCAACTTTTCACAAAACAGATTTCAAATTCCACAGACATGTCAATTCAAACCTATTAAACTAAAACACTAAACAGCACATAAATTTTTTACATGAAAACTTAATATTTTTACTTATAGTAAAAATGTGTGTTATGACACTTTTCATATCATAACACAGAAAAGTGTTATTTTCCCCAAAAATTATACACAAACAATTTAACACTGTCAAAAATACCTGTTTTGAGACCTTCTTAACACATTTTGATCTATGTAAGTGTGGAGATGATAAATGCACATGTCATGACTTTATACTAATAAGCATGCATATAAAAAGGATATTCTTTTTTTCTTTGTAATTTGGATGATTAAAACAAACATTATGAGAAATTTAAGATTTAGATTATTTTTTTCTCGATGGACAAAAAGTAGAGATACTAAAAAAAACAGTAGTAATATATCTCAAACCAACCACTCAAAATGTGTATTTAAATTTCCTTGTTTAATAATTATTACAAGTATGTCAGTTAATATGTATTGGTTTACATAATTATTATTATATGTTATTGACTGATTGTTTGAATTATATTGTTTCAATGTCAGTTGATACCTGCAAAACTAATCAATAAAAACCAAATTTTTGCCTCATTTATTTCAATAATTATACATTTTTTAAAAATGCATAATGCTCAACTTGTTTGTCTGTATTTAACTTTATCAAATCTCATGAGTTATTCGTTCATTTGTAAACACAGTAAGAAACTATTGTTGCAATTTTATAATAACAGTTACCAACCTGTGGAAGTAATTGTAAAAAATGTAAAAAAACACTTAAATTCCCCAAAATATTAAAAAAAATTTTACCACATCCAGATTCATCTTCACCACCAGAGCAATCAACATTTCCATCACATCTCTGAGCAATGTTTAAGCACATGCCATCTCTGCATCGGTACTGGTCAAATCGACACTGTGTTGGTCTACCTGTAAAGAAATACACAGCTCTATAAAAATCTGAATAACATTTTCATAAAATTACTAACATAACTTTACAATTATTGTTGAGACTCTTGCTGAAATCGAATTCAAAAGGAAAAAATAAAATTTTTAAGCTATTGACAACATACACATATAATTCTCATACTTTTAGCTATTTTTAATGACAATTTTTAAGTATATTTTGTGCATCCCATTTTTAGAATCATAAATGCTACAGAAAACAATTATATATCAATAATATAGCAAATACCATGTCACCTGGAACACATTTGAATAATTACTTGCTAAACGGGCTTTATTCAAACTGGCTCAGATTGTAAAGAACCTGTGATTAGCTGTAAACAGGTTTTGGAAAAATTGCGTATTTTTACTTTCCCTACCCATACATGGTAATGTATAGGGAAAATATTGAAATCAAGTCAAAAATCACAACTCGAGTTTTTGACGAATTCACATGTTTCGAGCACATTAGAATCCAAAAAATCTATTTTTAGCATGACATCTGTGTGTGTGTCTGTGCAATGCATGTGTCCACTCTAACTAAAAAGCTAATTGACTAAATTTCACAAAATTTGATAGATACGTCACGTGTGGGTTACCCCTAATTAGATTCTCGCATGATTCAGAATAAAATAACATACCCTTTTTTGTGAAATGGTCTACAAAAAAGTATGTATCTATTCTAGCTGAAAAACTAATTGACCAAATTTCACAAAATTTGGTTGATAAATCACCAATGGGATGTTTTGATGTGGATTAGATTTTTTGCATGATTCAGAAAAAAAGAATTTGCCTTTTTTTTTTAGAAATGGCCCATACAAATTGCCAAACTCTAAAATAAAAGACTGTGTGCTCAAATGTATCAATTAAATACTTGTTTTATGTGCAATTTTTGACGACGAAAAGAATGAGATGAACCCAATAACTCTAGAACTAACCATTCGAGATATTTTATTTTTTTCGCAATTTTACCAAGTCACTTTTGGAAATATGTCCAGTCAAAAAAATGAAAACGAAAATTTAAATAAAACTGCAAATTCAGCATAATTATCCATGCTATTTTGTGCTTTGGGGCACAAAAATAACATTGCCACTAGATTGTAATTATTAATGAAAATAAAATAAACGAATCCTAAACTTACGACAGTCAGTTTCATCTGATCCATCTGGACAGTCATATTTTCTATCACAATGAGCAGATGATGGTATGCAGGTTTTTCCATCAGCACATCTAAATTCATCCCCTTCACATTTTCCTGCTGTAATAAAATGTAACGTAATATAAACAAAACAAAGTTAAATTGAAAAATATCCAGTAAAATATTCTTTATAACAATTTCTTTCTGTACATAGAAATACTTATATACAAAGGGAATTTCAGAAAGTACATAAAAAAAACTTCAAGCAGCAAGAATAGAATATTTTTTACTATTATTAATGCAAAAATAAAAGCATTATCATAAAAATTAAAGATGCATTCAAAATATGAAGTTTTGCCCATAGCAAGATTTGTAACCAATAACCTATTGATATATTTACAACATGATTTATCTAAGCTAGGAGAGCATAACATTCTTAAGTTCAAGGATTCTGCATGAGTTCATACAATCAGCCCTACTATTTTTCCTAATTAAAAAACTGCTATTTTTTTCTCTTAAATCTTCATCACTGCATATATGAAGCTTCTACAGAGGACTAATTCTTTATTTCAAGACTTCAAACTTATGCAGATTGTAACAGTATGTAGATTGACCATTGAATAAATACTCCAGAAAAAAAATCGAATTTTTCAAAAATGTTCATTTAAAGGAATGCACCAAACCAAAATGTTTAACATGTAAACTGAAAAAAGCACCTTCCAATAAGCCAAAGAAGTGAATGTTCCAGTGAAGTGACTTCTGAGCCATAAAAGGCAAGTTGCTTTACAGAGTTTTGCAAGATATAGAAGTTTTAAAGAAAAAAGGGAAATCTTGAAGAAAAACTTAGAATGATAAAAATTTAAATATATTTTACTTACGACAATCCTTTTCGTCTGAACTATCTTGGCAGTCATTATATCCATCACATCGTCTGTTCAGGTCAATGCAGAAGCGATTAGCACACATGAACTTGTCAGATGAACATGCTAAACAGTAAAATGTTAAAATTAGTATTCAGATTCATTTTCAGTCAATCAGTCACATAAATAAGTCAAAGACTTACGTTTATGGCTTTTGCCTCCAGATAGCATAAATAAATAACACAATATTTTCATTTAAAATTTCAAACAAGATTTCACACATATATTTAAGATATAACATGGGTACAATGATTTCAATGACTAAAATAATAAGTGTGATTGATAAAATTGTTATACAAACAACTTTACAAAGAATCGATTTTGCTAAATTTTTAGATAATTAATATATAAACAAAGGTATTACTATATAATATTTAATTAAACATAACACTGAGCATAAGTAGAATCACTATCAAATTTCTTAAATATATATATATATATATATATATTTATTGTACAATGGGGAAAATTATGTATTTATTATACTAACCTGGTTTTGGTCTGCCTTTTTAGCACAAAAAATTAAATAAATTAACTATTAATACATATTTCAGATATGAAAATTATTACAATATGATGCAATATCTTAAAGACCAAAATTTCAAACATATAAAATTGGTTTTTCTTGCTTACTAAGATTTTTATAATGACATGTAACATTTTCAAGACAAATTCAGTACAAAAATTGTAGGGTGTACTTCAAATATAGAAGGGAAAGGTAATAGTCTCAGTGCTATGGATTGTGTCATCTGACCAGCTATAGATTGTTGGTTGAATTAATCTCCCCTCCCCCCAGAGTGAGCTACATAAATTGGTGTCATGTGGGTCATTCTAAAATTATATAAATGAACATGTGTGCCTGATAAAAACAAGATCAACTTAAGATGCGATATATTATCTTATGTATACAGTAGTAAATATTGTGAGTAACACACACACATAACAATGAACAATAATAAATCTTAGTGAACAATGTCTAATATCATTAATAAATAACTGAAGCTGTCACTCCAGCTTTTATCTTGACAATTGGAATAATTAAAAAATGCAGACACATTCAAAACAGCATCAACATGAATCATACTCACCAGCTTCAGAACGTTATGACTTTCAATTTCACATTCATGCGAACACTTTTCGGACCCATACTAAAAGTTGCATGATATTTACTTGACATATTGATGTGGGTAAAAGAATTGGGAAAAAAATGGCAAGGGAGTTAGAGCATTTATACATGCAGTGGATACAGAAGTGAATCAGTATGTGAATGGCACTCAGTCAACCAGAATGTATGTGAAGATTCATCTCATTCATTGATTAAATTTTTACTTTAAAGATCACTGCTTTAGAGAAGGTTTAGAAGATTTAAGTGTTGTTTAGAATAGATTGTCATATTTTAAATGTTCATTGAAATTTTAACATAATTGAAAAAATGTGTGAATCAGTATTATGTGAGGTAGCATTCTGCAAAGCGTCCTGAAAACTACTCTGAATATCTTCTGAACAGGCCTTTGGAACTACATTAGTGAAGAATTACTGCATGGAAAATAGGTTATATTAAAATTAACTCTTTCTAAATTATTATATGTAAATATTACTTACGGCAACTTCTTTCATCAGAACCATCTCTACAGTCCCTAAATCCATTACATTTTTTACTCGCAGGAATGCAAGTACCATCACTGCAACGGAATGTGTCAGCTGGACATCCTGGAGGAGCTAAACCGAATGGAAAACAAAACTTGTGAATCTATATTCCACAGCAAAAATCTAATAATTTAATTAAGGTTTCTAAGAAAAACATTATGATTATTCATATACATTTAATGCCACAAAATTGCAGTTCACACTGATCAATGACTTTATTTTGTTCAGCTAATGAATTCTCTTCAAATTCTAATAAGTAATCAGTTTTTAAATATCTCCATCTCCCATACAGCATGATAATTTACAAAATTATTACTCTCTACTTTTCAATTCAAGAAAGCCAGTTTGGACAAATGACCTACCTGAATATTTAAGGAAATTAAAAGTTTGGAATAAGTTGTGATGCTTGTGGGAGCATAAAAGTAGTTGATCAGTTGTAAATGTAACTGGTTACTAGTTGCCTCAAACAAATTTCAACCACTGTGTATATGCATCTATTCACAACTGGTAAGTAAAGATAGAAGTGTTTCCACAAACCCACACGCAATGAGAATCGCCAGAGCTTAATTCCCATACACAGTGATATATATATATATATATACCATTATTTTTATTGAACAACCTCTTAAGTAAAACACTTTCAACGACATGGAAGTCATCATGCTCTTCTCATAAGCAATTTTCATTTGTCCAACTCGCAATAAAAAATTGACTCCTGGTGAAAATTTGTAAAGTCAAATAATTATTTCAGGAAATTGTTTCCACATATTTTGAAGACTATTCTTACAAAGTTTGGTTTATTTTCTAGTGTTATATAAGTCAATAGAAGCCTTTGAACAAGAAAAATTCAATTATGATCATTCTGTTTATCCTTAAAATATTCCCTGAACTCATTTTTGCTTCAAGTTCAAAATGCAAACTTCAATGTTTTGTTTTGAAAACAGGCTTTGATTATTTATATGGCTCTTGATTTTACACAGTTAACATTTTGAAGATATGTTAAAATAAAATATTTGCATAGAATATAAAAGTTACATATATTTGTAATGTATAAGGACTGTAAAATAAGCCAGAGCAATCAAAACTAGTGTGAAACCTGTACATAAGGCGATAATCTATGTTGCCTGAAAAAGGTGTTGTTTAGACAGGTGGTCAGTCACATAGGAATTTTGTAAATGGTATGAAAATTCCATACAAGAGAAATAGATATTTAAATAGAGGTGGTCTATAAATACAAGTAATTGCCTATACACTCAATGCATTTGGTGTCACTTTATTTGTTATTGTTTCACAGCAGAGTAATATTGAAACAAACATATTTTGCTCCAAGAGAAAAGAAAAATACATTTTTACAGAACAGTTTTCTTTTTCTAGAAATATCTTATTCTTTCAATAGCAAATCGTATTAACTAAACATTTAATTCAATTGATGTTTTTCAAATTTACTTCTACTAGATATAAAACCCCAAATAACAATATATTTTCGAAGAACAATATTTTCTCCAGAAATATTTTATTCTTTTTAATAGTTAATCACATTAACTAAACACTTTAATTTAATCCATGATTTTCAATTTTTTGACACCAAAGATCACAAAATTATTTTGTTTACTGAAAGTGAAAGTAAATTACTCAATATAAGAAAAATGAAAAGTAATTTTACAAATTGGGGAAACTTAATATGTTGAGTTAAATGCTTGGATTAAATGAAACTTACCACAGTCCCTTTCATCTGAGTTATCATCTGGGCAATCTACTTTACCATCACATAACTTGCCTCTATCCAAACACTGGCCGAAGTCACACTGCCATTGTGAACTACTGCATGCTAAAACAAAAGGAGTTAATTATCATTCTGGTTAAACAGAAAACACTTCAACAAAATTAGAATAAAAAGCAGAGATTGTGTGCTCAATATTTCCAATTTAGAAAAAAATTAACAAAATTCAGTGCAAAATACTTTACTTTTAAAATACTTTTCATATTATATATTTCTATATACATTAATTTTAATTCACTTTTTTTTTACTATTACTCTTTGGAGTTTATAATACCAAAATATTACTTTTAAAATACTTTTTTCATATGGTGTTTGTCAGATCCTAAATAAACACTCACTATGCAAATAAAATAATACAGATAGCCCCACTGAATTTCCAAATTTCCTGTTTTGAACCAAAATCATTCTTTTGTCTTACAGATTTGGTTCAAAATAGTTAAAAAGAATGTTCTTTAATCTTTCCTGTGATGTCAGGGTGGAAACTCTGATAATATTTTTTATCTCTAAAACACAGATGTGTGAACATCACTCAAAATAGTGCTTCAACATAAAATAACTAAAAAACTAATTTGAATTTTAAAATGATCTTGCCAAAGGGCATTGTCCAGGGACCCAACAAATTTCTGTAACAAATTTCACTACAGTCCAACGCTTTGATTTTCCACTACAGACAACAGTCCGACGCTTTGATTTTCCACTACAGACAACATACACAGACAGACAAATATTTTCTTTCATTGTGTACTAGAAAATGTACCTGGTGTTGCCCAGGATTTAAAGCAGGGATTAGTTGAACTTATTCATTCAATTTTTCAAAAGGCGCAATGTCACACTCCACTTGTTTTTATTAAAAAAATTAAATACTATCTCAGAGAATCTTCATCAGAACTTTACCATTTTCTAGCACAATGCTCATAATAATATACTAGAGTAAACCATATTAAAAAAGTTAGAATAATATATTTTACATTCACAAAGTTAGAAAAACAAATAAAATCAATGTACTTTGTAAAGTAAACAAATGTTTTTCCATCTCAACAATTATATGCCATTTTATCTTTTATTGTTTACTTGGAATAAAACACAAACGATAAATTCTCTGCAAACTGCACATGAAAAAATGGTAATATTAAAACAATTACATGTTATCTCAGCAATTCATCATCAAAAATTTGCCATTTTCTAGCACAATACTTACAATGATAATATAATACCATATAAAAAAATTAGAATAATATATTTTAAATTCATAAAATTAGAAAACAAATAAAAATCTGTTTCATTAGAAAAAGATCTGTTTTTATGTCTCAATGTTTGCTACTTTAACTTTTACTGTCTTCATAGTATAAAATTCATTTTAAAGGTGAAATTTCAGTGGATTTTCAGCTTATAACTTTTGCTTATAACTTTTAAACTAATTTAAATTTTTAAAAAGTCTTGCCAAAGTGCATCATACAGAAAACCTGAAGCACCAGTTTTCAAATTTTGACACTGTCCGATGCTTCAATATTTCACTACAGATGACAAACCCACAGAAAGCAAGATAAACATTTTCTTTTGCTATGTAAAAAGATTACTTTTAATTCACTTTTTTAATATTACTCTTTGGATTCGTAAAATATGATGCACTAAAACATAGCATAGTAGATTTGTATTTCAGAAGTTATAGGCAAATAATCTATGTATTTGGTGATAAACCTTCAAAAACGCAAAATAACTTACTTTACAAAAACATTTTTATGCATTTATTTACAGTCTTTTAAATTTAACAAGTGATTTTGAGCTCTTGCTATTGATATTCAAATAACTTACGACATCCTTTTTCATCAGCACCAGATTTATCAGGACAATCTTGGCGACCATCACATCGCAAAGCAATTTCAATGCAGCTACCATTATCGCAGCGAAATTGACCAGTCGGACAAACAATACCAGCTGTAAAGGGTTTACAAATGCTTTTCAATGAGAACAAGAAACAATTAATACATTAAATTCATTTTTTAAAAAGTAGAGTCTTTATGACTCAAAGAAGTTATGCAGCTTTAAATTTCTTGATTATTTTAATATCCAATAGTAAACGAATAAAAATTGTAATTCTAAATAGAACAAATTTTAATTATTAAAAATTACATATTTATAAATAAAATTAACAGAAAAAAAGAAAATACTTTAAATAAAGTTAATTTTTGTATGAACAGGAGAATATAAATTATGGAACATTTACACAATAAGTACAAGAAAATTCAGCAAAAATATGGTAGGTTAACAATTGAATTAGTGATATTATGCTAGATTGATATTTTCTAGTATTGTACTTTTCTGCAGTATATTTTTCTCTCACTCTTCATTTATAGCACATCATCTTTTGCCATAACTTAATATTTTGTCATAATTTTGATGTTCAATTAATCGCAATTTTGTCTTTCAAAATTTAAAATTTTTCGCATATCTTTAAAACATTTAATACTTCTTTAAACTGTATTGCTGCTAACTGGTATTAACATTTTTACATTTGGGTCATTTAAAAGAAAACATTACATTTAAAAGAAAAAGATTGTGGTTAAGGTCTTAAAAGATAATTGTACTACATTAATTTAAATTAAAAAAAAAAAAAACACATTAAGGTGAGATTGTCAAAAAATTCTTAAGGTTAATGAATATTTAGTTAAGTGTAATGAAAGGAATGTTTAAATGAACATAATGAACACGATAAACGTAAAATTGACAATATAAATTTATAAAAATATAAAATATTGATTTTATTACCTGAGAGTAATCATTGCTGGGAAAAACCAATTATATTAAACATTAATATCCAAGAGGCATAACACTAAAAGCTACAAATTCTACACATTTCAATCAAGTTACTTATAATTTTAATATTTCATAAAATCCCATCTGAAGTGCAAAAGAATTGTGTAGTTAAAATGCAAAGATGTGTATTGCATAACCAAATACTAAAAAAAAAAAAAAAAAAAAATTGTGCTTCAAAAGAATTTTTTTCTTGCAAGAATGATAAAGGACTATTAGAAGGTGCAAATACAAAATCCACTGCTAAACATCTATTTTTAATAAAACTGTTCCAATGAAATGCAGGAATTAAAAGCATGCGTGAAACATTTAACAACAAAATACCAGGTAAAATAAGTTTCTTTTATCATAGAAATTTACTTAATTGTGATAAAATTTAAAAAATGCATATATTGAAACCCCTATTCATCGTGTCATTTATCATTGTGATAAGTATATAGGCTAGTTACTTATTCTAGTCAATTCTGAAAAGCCCCGTTATAGATTGACTTAAGAATAACAATTTAATTAAAGTTCAGTTTAGAATCATATATTCTGCTTACTCATTTAATTATAAGTTTAATCAAGTTGCAATTATTCTCTTGTGTTTAACTTCCAAAATGAAGAATTGAGGAAGGGTTGTAATGGATGGTGCGAAAATTAAAATAAGGATGTAACAAAACATTTATCATACTTAACATTTGGATTTTGTGTAAGTTCATTTACTATAAATGACTATTACACATGCCAAAGAAATTAAAACTTATTCTTTAGCAAGCAATACGGGTCAAATTAAAAAGCAAAATGCAACAAATACAAGTCACCATGCAATTTAACAATAACAAAGGTTTATATCTCTGCAAGCAAACTATAAACTTACTGCAATTTTGCTCATCAGAAAAGTCAGGGCAATCATATTTCCCATCACAACGCTGATGACTTTCAATGCAAGTCTTATCGTTACAACGAAACTCATCCGGCGAACAATGCATTTCCTCTAAATCAAGTTTGTAACAAAATTAAAAACATAAAAAGCAAATAAAAAACAAGCTGCTGGAAATTATATAAAATTGAGCCAATTTAATGAAGTAGCATAAAAAGCTTACTTTGTTTCATGTTTTGCAGCATATTCACAAAAAAATTACATAAGCTTAAATTCAGAATGAAACATATGGTGGAATAAAAACTTAAAATATTTAAATTTAATAAATGTTTCTTCGGTTAGCTTGAACTTACTTGTGGCAGCATATTTTCTACTTGAATACACTGGATCCATAACATTGCAAAGTCACACAATTTACTATTTTACATTACAGGGCTTACTTGGTATTTCTTTAATTTTATGAAGAAAAAAAATATGTTATTCTCAAAAATTGTTGATAAGATTTCGCAAATCACCCAGGACTGCACTTTGACAGTGTGTCTACACAACATTGTGGTTTTATGTTGGCAGAGGGAAATATCTCAAGATATGTTGAACTGCCATGATATTTTTATTGAAGGCATTTCTACATAAATAAAGCAGATATGAGAATGCCAAATGAACATATTTCAATAGCATTGGTCTATTTGAAAAAAAAAATTACCATTTTTTTCCCCCTCAGAATGATGTTCCTTAAGATACGGACGTCATTTTGCCATCACAAGGCCAACTGCTTATTAAGCAGTTCAGAGTGAGAAACAAAATAACAGTTCACTAAGAAGTATTATGCTCCAAATCTAGCATTGTATGACATCTTGTTCCACAGGATAGAGGTTTGACTAAAAAGAAGTACATTTGCAGATATTCTCCAAAAAAATAGTAAAAAATAAAAATGGTCACTAACTGGTTTTACTGAAACCCGACTTTGAAAATTCTGATAGTTCTGGAACAAACATATGGCTTCTTATGGTCCTATCACATTCAACAACTTTTCCGGCAATTTTTCGGACAACCAACTTTTCGAACAATTTTTACTCCAAGTTGGGGGAAAACTCGTGTGAAATAAGGTCAAAAAATTGGGACAACTTTATCTGACCGGTATAGAAAAAGTTGTTCATTTGGGACAATTTTTTACCAACCAGCCAATCACAGATGAGTAGCGAAGGAATCGCGTGTGTAGAAAGGTTGATGCAGATTCTACTACATTCTGGTTTGGCGTGAAATCCTCGCGCAAGTTTGAATCTGTGGAGCGCGAACAGATAGAATATAATAACAGATAGATTATATTGATATAATAACCAGGCAGCGTGAAGTATTATTTTAGTTTAGATTTAGAATTTTGTTAAGTATTTATAATATTTCTGTGTCATAAAGGTGGATGTCAATGGAAGTCGTCTCGAAGTCGAGAAAAAGTAGTCTTGCGAGATGGAAATGGAGTTAATTGAATCAATACGTGAAAAATCATTTTTGTGGAATCTAAAAGATCCACTGTATTTAAAAAAGAATTTGAAGAAACATGCGTACGAGAAAATATCATCTTTATGAACCATCTCTTCCAAAGCGATTTTATATACATGAAATATTATATAATAAAAATTAAGATATTATTACTAATATAATTTCTTTGGTCTCTTCTGATTCAAATTTATATTTACCAGCGGCTTGCTAGTTTACAGTATTACCGCGTTTCAGAAAATCTGCCTTTCTGTGAATTTAAATAAGAGCGTACGCGAGTTTGCTTTGGTGATACATACATATTTCATCAGTTTTCTAAAATAAGGTAACTAAAGTGATTCCATCACAAAACACAAAGGATCCTAATTTAAATTGTTTTAGAATATTTACTACACTATGGCAATTTACTCGTTTTAACGAATACAATTATGTTCTCTTTCTCGAATCGTTAAAAAAAAAAACATCAGACAGAATTTAGAAAATGAATTTTCATGCATGTTCTCCATAGACTTTTTTTTATCCTTCTATTGCAATACTAAAACAACTTGAAAACTTATTCTGTTTACTCTTCAAAATAGTACTCTAAAATAACACTAAATGCATTGCATGATATAATTTGTTAGTACATTTCAAATGTGAAGTTTTGGCTTGGGTGGTAGAGAATCAGCTCAACAAACGACTGGGCTCTGGTTCGAATCCATGCGAATTTTAAATTTTACAAGTGCTACCATCTGTTGCTAAAATATTCAAATACAGTTTTCCTTTAATAATCTGCAGACTTTTTTTGTCTTAAATTATTTTACGTTCTATATACAAAATAACCTTATATCAGTAAATTATTTTTAAATTTGAATGCTTATAAAAATTTATTTCGAAGTTACTTTGAAAAACATCTTGAAGTATACTTTATACCAGCTATAGATGGAATGTACATTTAAATCTATTTTAAAACATAATTACTCAATAAATATAAATGTAGATAAAATAATTTTTAAAAGTTTACTTTAATGAGAAATATTTTAAACGTTACAAATGAGCAAAGAACATCTTCGGATATTTAATATAGATACGTATTTGAAAACCTTTAAAATCAAGTATAAAATGGTAATGAACTTAAATTTGTTTAAGACATGATATTTTAATAACGGCATTCTTGAATTTAAATACTTTTTATGTTTTCTTTTTCTTTGTTTCATTTCAGTCAATATCGGCAATATCGCTTTTTAAACTAATTTTGTATCTTAAAATAGAGTGAATATTTTTCAACAAATATTTATTTGCTTTTTTATACGGATGTGTGACAAATCCAAATATTTTTTAATATTCATTCATCTGTTTAAGCTTCTGATATCTGAAGTAATCCATATAAAAAAGAGCAAATCAAAAATTTACAATAGATTTTGTCCACATCCTTCTCGGTTTACTTAGTTTCTTCTTCTTAAGCAGGAATAATCCTAGCGTGATTATGCCAAGGCATATTTGATTTTTCCCTGCATCTGATAGCAATTTAGTCATAATTACAAAGTAATAAAGGTTACAAAAGGAAGTACTAAGTAAAAGTCTTATTTTACTGCCGAAGTCGAAGTGAGAACGCTCTGCCTGCCGAAAAGTACATGTACAAATGTATAGTTGTCACCAAAAGGCGATAGACGTACCACCATAGTTATGTCATTTAGCACAACTTCTTCAACTGTCAATAACCTATCACCAACTTTTTCGCCGAAAAATTGGGGGAAAAGTTGTCCGAAATAGTTGGTTGTTCCAAAAGTTCTTGAGTGTGATAGGGCCTTTAAGGGGTGTACTTTGAAGGGAACTAAAGTAGAAAAGTAATGTTTATCCATTTGGATACTCCCTCATATGAAGAACAAACAATTCTTGATTTAAACATTTGGGCAATTTGAATATCTAGAAATTACAGTTAACTTCTTGTCATAAATTACGGATGGGTGAAGAAATTTCATATAAAAGAAAATCTGTTTATATTTTCAACAGCATTACAAGGTTACCTAATTGAAACTGATTAGCAGCAACAAACTGTTGAAAGCACTTAAACTTTTAAAATTTTGAATTAGCGTTGCAATAAAATACTTAGACCACAGGTGCACATCCCAAAAAGAGGCATTTTTTACAATTTTAAATGAATATGTGCACTTAAGATATATACTGGAAAATGTAACTGGCTAATATTGTACAAATTGCATATACAACTATATACAAAAAGCACTATAAGGCTTTAAATTCATTTCACCTACTGTAAGTTTTAAAGGAAATATTTAATGAAATTAAATATTCTTAACTTGTGAAAATAATTCAAAGTATATTTTCTCTCTCTCTCTCTCTATATATATATATATAAAGTATATTTTCTATATATATATATATATATAAAGCTTTCTATAATATTACATGAATATTTCATCAGTTTTTGCAGTCAATTTCTAAATCACACCATATCAAATAGGACAATTTTTATTGGCAGCAAACATATTGGTTATTCAATACATTAAATAAATTAGATAGAACAACATTTAAAATAATTTTTTAAACTTAATATTACATGAGTATAACAGATTACAATTAGAACTAATTTTAATTCTATATTATATGATATTATCCAATTTTAAAAAATTAAATTACAATTTTGGGAGAGTAAAATTAGTAACATTGTTTTCTATAACAATTTGGACATAATTGCAAAACTGAGAAAATATCTTTTTATGAATTAAAATAATTCAGATAAATCCCGGGATTTTGAGATCAATTTTTTGTCTGGATCTTTAAGTTCAATGTAAAAAAATTCTAGATTACAATCAGCAAATCTGAATTAAATTATCAGTTTTTGCATTAAAATAATTCAAAAAATTGTTTTATTTCATGTCAATTGAGGGTGTGTGCCACTTAAATCCTGCTTGAAACTGACCATACTTTGCTTGCAAAAGTTATCTGCAAAGTAAATCCAAGACTTATCAGAAAATACTTTTATCATTAATAAACGTTGGATATATCACTGTGGCTCAATGGTTAAAGAACTCAACTATTAAACTCATGGTCCTGAGTCGGAATTGGCATTACTAGTGGCAACAAAAGAACCACTTCACAAAAAAACTGCATTAAAACTGGTTAACAATTTTAATGGAAGTTATAATTTGGGCTGAAAACAAAATGCTAACTTAAAATGTTAAGCTCTCCAAGTGAACTTCTAATGTAGTTAAATCAGGTAAACAATGTACTGAAAGTTTAATTACTTTTAAAATTAAAATAAATATAAAATTGAAAGTTTGACAATTTGTTCTGTATATAATTTTACTTTCTTACAAATTCTTTTCAAATTAAGTATAATTATTCATTGCTTTATTGCAGGTAACTTCTTTCCTGTTTTGAGATTTTATGTTCAAAGATTGTTTAAATATTAATATAAACAGTTCTTTTCACAAGAATTAGTTAAAACATGGATTTTTTAATTTTAATAGTTAATTTAAGGAAAATGACATATTACTCAGCAACTGGAGCTTATCTTTTTACTTATTTAAAAAATATTCAAAATAGTTAACTGTAACAATGATAAATCACAACTTTTATTTAATTTCTCTTAGCATCCAAAGTAATAAAACTGTATTTCAATAGACGTATGAACTTATCTTTTGGATAGTAATTTATCAACACTAAATATTACTAGTTTAAAATTGCCATATGCAAATTAAAAGTTGAATTTACTAAACGTTTTCTGCCATGTTATATTTAATATTTTATAAACTTATTTGGTTTTTTGCAAAAAAAAAAAATTTTTTTTTTACAGAAATGTGGAAAAAAAAACCCTGGACATATATACAGTGAAGCGGCTTCTGCTCTATAACAGGACATTGCATAAAAGCAAGAAAGGGCTCAACTGATCATACATCACCACTGATGAACCATGGTTTCACGGTCACTGCCACAATGCTGATAAGTGGCATTGACAGTGACCACAGGTGGAAATGGATAATCAGAAACTTTACCTTTCTGGATATATATACTCGAAATTATAGAAATTTATACAACAAAGTAATAGAAAATACACATACGACAAAAACTTTCATCTTCTCCATTAGGGCAGTCCACAACCATATCACATCGCTGAAAGAATTTAATGCATTCACCAGAGTTGCATTGAAATTCATCATCCTTACACTGTTCGGTATCAGATTCTACAAGAAAACTTCAATTAAAGAAACGATCAGCAGTATATGAAAAAATATATGTTTTAAATGCTTCTTAAATGTGATTCAATTATGACTAAACCAAGTTAAAACATATTTTACTAAAAACACAAGGAACACATTCATAAAGAAAACTTGGACAATTATATTAATTCTGCAAAAATGATTTCTGCTGCTAGTTTAAAAGCTTTTTGGAAAAAATACCGACGAGATCAAACACTGAAAATTCTAATCTGAATAAAAACTAGATATTATGCTTGTCATACAGTGGAGTACATAAAGTTATGTATAATTTACTTTTATCTGTCTGCCTAAAATTCCTGGACACCCATGAACCATGCACTTTCTACTCCTGATCAATATTTATTGCTATACAACCTCACAACAAAATGAAATTACTTTACCTCTTTAACAAAACGTAAATTTTAAATGATTATATAACTAAACATACCTACCAGATAAACACAAACTTTCTATATTTTGAATCAAGAATATTAAATTAATAATTCCCACAAAGTAAGAGGTTATATAATTTTTAGATATTGAATTATACAAAGTTGGCAATATTTCCCAAGCTAAGCAGACTATATTATGTCACATTTGTAGCCAAGTATGACAGAGATGTTAGCTTTTCTTATGCATATGGTAGGAATATGGCATAAGTTTCCTTCACTGAATATCATTTTAGAAAAAATATAGATTTTAGCATGATGCATAGGATTCATTTTATATCCTTGAGCTTACATTTGCTTAGTAACAGCTTATGTACTTTAATCAAATGTGAACTTTGTGTGCTAATATATATGCTACTTTTATGTGCAGAACGGTGTGAATTGGAAATAAAAATCAGGTGAAAAGGAACATTTTGGTAATCCCTATTCACCAACTCAGAGAGTGATTAAGTCACCTTGGTTTGTACTTACATTATACTCTCGTCAAAGTCTAGATATTTTAATTTAAAATAATGAAAAAATAAGATTGAGAATAATAATTGTTATGAACATTCACTCGAATCTACTACATGTAAATATCTTTAATAGTACTGTAATTTTCAGAAGAAAGGTCACAACAGTGCAATTGTCGCAATAAAAAAAATACACAAGATAAATATATATATATATGTGTTCTTTTAAATTTTTGGAAGGGAGTTTGGCTTTTTAAGTCATATTTTGTATTTATATATATATATATTCAGTGTTCCCGATAGTAAAGGATGGGGTTGCACACACCAAATGCTCATAAAAATTTCAAATCCCCCCTTATAAAATAAACAGAGGGCAAAATGTACCCCTTGAATTATGCAAAATAAAATAAAAAATTGAAAATTGAAAATTACCACAATTCAAGGTTTTCAGGACTTTCATTGAGTATTGAATTACAGAAAAGTTCATTCGTTCGTTTTTCCCTTCCAATTCGGGCCATGCATACATCTCATTTACACACTACATACATCGTGATTCGCGAAATCCTAACAGTATGCATGGATGTGTGTTTGGAACTGTGCTTACCTGGACTGGAATGCCAATACAGTGACATTATGTAATGTTGTTCCACTTTGACTTACATATGTACGATCCATAAACTATCACATGGAAAATATGGAAGATGACCATAGCTAAAATAGGAAATATGCTTGGAATTAAAGTGATTAAACATCCTATCTATTTTAAAGCTAAATTGCGAGAATTTCACTTTTTTTTTAAGTCTCGATGGATGCGCAAATATTTTTTCTGCAAAGAAATTTCAACTTTCCCTTTTATAGATCATCCTCAGTTTTCAGTTGTTTATTTATACAACTTTGTTTATATCAGTGATATAAATAAAGAAAAAATCTCTGAATTCCTAAAATGTTTATAGCTGAGTGGAAGTATGTTTATAGCTCAGAAGTACTCACTGTTATCAAATCAAGTTAAAACGATGAAGACTGGTGGTTAGTTTTGTCAGTAGAACTTCAACGAATTTAAGGACCACGAGCCACAACTGACATACACAGCTGGACAATTGCTAAGGACCGATGACACTATCACCTATAGCAAACCACAAAATGAAAGGAAGCAAAATGTGAAAAATTAGAATAAGTGCAGGATGCAGTAAGAAAAGGTATGTGTATGCAAATTTTTCATTTCCATGCCTGTTCATGTGATAGCGCTGATGAGAGATTTATCATTTTCGCAACGGTTGGCACGCCCGCGTGCCGGCTGTGAACTTGCATTTAAGGACGTATGGCACGCACTCATGCCGGAGAGAACTTTACCCTAAATGGCGAGTGGCACGTATCGGTGTTTCTAAGTGAAACGTTTTCATTTGAATTTATTTGTCTACTAGATGGCGTTAAATGCCCGTGGAAGCAACTTAAATGTATTTTGTAGCTGCTTGACCTTGGCACAAGGAGAATTTAATGAATTATTTCTCCATTTGGAGCGGTGAAACATGGTCCTGTAAAGTAAACAGACGGAGCACTTCTCGCAGCATCAACAATTTTATAATTGAGTTCCAGGTCTCCCTTTGATTTTAGCTTTTAATGATTTCGTTGGTGAATTACAGGAATATAAGAGAGTATTTTTGGGGGGGGGAGGGGTGGGGGGTTAAAGGAATGTTCGACAGTGAAATGATTAGGCTATTTCGGATAAAAGTATGGCTGGTTTGAGACTTTTTCTTTCTGTGGAAGAATATACGTGTATGGTAAATGAACCAGACAGTAATGAAAGCAAAGCAGATAGTGAAGATTCGTGGAACAGTGTTATTTCTGATGATGAATCTGAAAATGCAATTGCTTCTTCAGATTCTGAGCGTACTATTATTACAACGCCGCCAGCTTCAGTTGCTGTTTTTTCGAATGATGTTTGGACATGTGATTTGAAAGATATGAATTCTTTGGAGTTTTTGAACATACCTGGAATAAATCACAATATCATGCCGCCTAATTTAGATAAGGAACTTGATTTTTTTAGCACTTTTTTTTATGACGAACTAGTAGAATTTATCGTAAAAGCAACTAATGAGTCTGCAAAGAAAAAATGGGAGAAAAATCTCTCTCCTTCCACATCGAAGACTCCACCTGTTTCAAATGTATTTACACCTGTGACAGGAAACGAATTTCGTGTGTTTCTCGCACTAGTAATTTTGACGAGCATTGTCAGAATACCAAATCTTAAAATGTATTTTTCTAAGAATCCAATTATCAGTACTCCTTTTTTTAATTCAGTTATGAGTTGCGATCGATTTATAGGAATATTACGTTACCTTCATTTTACTCTTTTAGTAATGCCCAAAAACTAGATAAATTGAAACCCGTGTTAGATGCATTAGTTTCAAAATTTAAATCTATATACACTCCTAGAAAAAATGTGTTCATTGATGAATCTGTTCTAATGGAAAGGAAAGCTGGGATTTCGCCAATATATCCCCTCGAAAAGGTCCAGATATGGAATAAAAATATGTAAATTATCAGAATCGGAATCAGGCTATAAATGGAATTTCCTTGTGTATACTGAAAAGGACACGGAATTATCAAGCTCCGATGGTGGGTATGGAGAACGCGTCGTGAAAACATTTCTAAGTGAACTTTTAGGAAAAGGATATACTTTGTATTTGGATAAATTTTTTACCTCTCCTGTACTTGCAAAGTATTTGTTGTCTAAGAATACGCATATATGTGGTACAGTTTTAAAAAATCGGAAGGACATGCCAAAGAATTATCCATCTGTACTTAAAACATATATACACTAAAATTTTTAATATTTTGATAAAAGAAAATCTGTATAAAAAATATACATCAAATAAAAAAAAATAAGTATTTCCTTTCCTCCTGAAAAAAGTAGAATGCTGTGTTGAACGGGTGATTTTTAGTGAATTTTTTTCGAGAGTTAGGCTTAGCGCAAAAAATTAGCTGTCTTTTGGAAACGAAGCGCTCCGTCCTTTGGGCCATGGCAGTTTCCAAATGCCGCCGTCCCGAAAGGGTTAAAGGATTTGATATGTGTGGACAGTTGTTCCAAGTGAAAGTTTTACAGGAAAAATTTAAATGACAAACTTAAAATTTTCGGTATGTCTTCTCATTATCACTTAGATGATTTTATGCATGGCTGTATTATTGGAAAGATCGAAGAACGGTAAAAAATAGCAGATGTTGCCAGGGAGTTCGACATCGTCCACAGCGTAGTTTCATGGCTGTGGCAAGCATTTAAAATAACTGGAATATGTAGCAAGAGTCACGGGGGAGGTCATGTTAGAAGTACGACACCTGCAGACAGGTACATTGTCTTATCCGACACCTGCAGACAGGTACATTGTCCTATCCGACACCTGCAGATAAGTACATTGTCCCATCGGAAAAAAGGGACTGGCGCACCACAGCTCAGAAGATGGCACATCAGTTTCTTCCTACCACAGGACAGCAGATCTCCCGAAAAACTGTAGCCAGATGTTTGGGATTGCAATGGTGTAGCGAGCATCACAATTGGACCAAACAGGACTGGGCTTACGTACTATTCTCAGATGAGAGTAAGTTCAGTCTGTCATCGGATTGTAGACGCCAACTGATCTGGCATGAGAGTGGTACTGCTTATTGTCCAGAAAATATCCAGGAAAGGGACCGATATCCAACATGCAGTATCATTGCATGGGCCGGCATCATGATCAATGGCCGCACGCCCCTACATGTGGTTGCAACTGGGATTATGACCAGCCAACGATACATTGATGAAGTTCTACTGCTTCATGTTCGACTTTTCCGTGGTGCTGTAAGTGATAAATTTGTTTTCATGGCCGACAACGTACCATGTCATCAAACACTCGCTGTTCAGGACTGTCTAGTCAGCGAGGGTATTTAATGCCTCGCATGGCTAGCACGTTCTCCAGATCTAAACCCCATTGAAAATGTTTGGGATGCTTTGGGGAGGTGATTTACTGGTCGAAAATATCCTCCAACAAACGAGCACACCCTCATCCGTGCACTGACAGAGGAGTTGGATAACTTGTCTAAACAGCTGCTGGATAATGTTGTGCAAAGCATGACACGACGTGTGGAATGCTGCATCATACTCCAAGGTGGGCATATCCTGTACTGATACCTTTCTCAAAAGTGCCTGCTGTCGTTCATATGCATTTTTCCATTTCTCCGTACACAGCATCAAATGAACACTTTCTCCCTTTCAGATATTTCAAAACCTTCTGTATTTTCCAGAACAATAAATGATCTTTACTCTAATGTTCGAACAGTGTAGCAACAATATTTTATCCTGCTGGGCCACCTCCGCTTAATGTTGTGCTACATTGCAATTTGTGATCTGCCCTTAGCAATTATCCAGCAGTGTATATACAATAAAAAATTCACTTTGCAACGCTAAAATTCCATGGCTTCTCTCCCATAAATTAATGTAAATAAAGTAAAAATTTGAAAATATTGGCAAAAAATAACAGAATTTCCCAGTATTTGTTTTACAGAAATTAAACTGTACATACATAACTAATTTTATAATTCTTCAAAAACAAATTTAATATATTAAAATATCAGACTTTGCATTTTTGTTTTTTCTTATATATATATATATATACCATTTTGGGAACACAAAGTTCTGCTGGGTTACCAAATCATCAAGGTTATGAAAATTTACATAACCATTTAAATGAAAACTGGATTGATTAAATTTAAAACAATTAAATTTCATTTAAATGAAAACTGGAAATCATACCACAATTATATTCATCAGATCTATCTTTGCAGTCATCCTTGCCATCACATTTAAGTGAACTTTTTATACACTGACCAATAGAGCATCGAAATTCATCTGGTCGGCAAGTATTTGATTCTAAGCATACAGAAAAAGCAAATAAAAAAAAATAAGCAAAAGAACATGCAAAAACATGATCTAGACCAGACTATCCAATCTCTGTAGGCTGCATTAGACTTACAATTTTTTGTTTATTTTTTGAGCACATTAATCACACAAATTTCCATAAAAAGTAAACAAATGTTGCACTTAATTCAAAGAAAACATATAACATCCTACTAATAAAATATGAAGCATTACTATACTCGCATACATGAGTCATCCAGAAAGGAACAACTATTTTGTTGAAAAAAAAATTCCAATCAAAACATTGTACAAAATATTTTATTTTAGAATGACAGCATATATTAAGATACTGTTCGACTCTCCATAAACTCATTATTACTCTTGAATCGATGTCTGTCCAAAGAACTCTTCAACTAAGAGAACAAACAGATGTTAATCACTGGGTGCCAAATCAAGACTATATGGTGGGTGATCAAACACCTCAAGCAAAATCTGAGTCACAACTGCAGAATGCAGTTTAGCATTGTCATGTAAAAGGATGTCTCCTGACAATAGATGCCAATGAGAATGAACAATGGATGTCAATTGGTCTCTCATTTTGAGCATTCAAAACTCTTATCGCTGATCTCGCACCATAATCCGTGGAATTTTAAATTGTCTTGTTCATTTTAAATACACATAATAAAAAAATCCATAAATCATGTCATGTTCATGCAAACAATGTTCAATATGTGCAAACGATGCTTATTACTTTCTGGATGATCCTTGTATTTTCAATGCCTACAGAAGAAACTTAGCAGAAAAATGTGGCCCACTGTCTTACAGAAGTTGGACAGCACTGATTCAGACCATTAAGTGAAAATAAATTTTAAAATATTAGCAAAATAATAAAGTCAAAACGAGAAATAGTGCAAAATACCTGGATAAAACAAAAGCTAAAATAAATAAAAATAGCAACATAAAGAAAAATATAATTTCATTGTCATAGAACTTTAAAAAAAATCAAATTCTAAAAGAAAATGAATCATTAAATACATAAGAGATAATTTTTATAATTGCTTCTAATATGTATATCTCCTGAAACCTGCAATGGATTTGGATGAAATATTCTTTCAGGCTATGAGGCTGAGTCCAGGGGATATACTGATATAAGTTTTATTGCTTTACAGCAAAGTGAGGAACAATGATAAATAAAAATATGTTTCTGTCTATCATTACTGCTTATAACTCAAGAAAGACTTAATAGATTTACACACTTTTTCACCAGTTTATTAGCTTAATAAAGAGCAGGCTTATAGCTAAATAAAACTATTTCCCATTTTCTACTACTATATATAAAAGTGAAAATTCCAAAATACATTTCCATGTTAAATATCTCCTGAAATAAGTGATCTAATTCAGTGAAAATTTTTCAGCCAATGAAACTAAGTCCGGTTTAATTAATTCATTATTTATTTTATTTAAGTTTACCCCAATCTCACACTGAACAAAGGAAATTAAAATACCTTTTTCTGTTTGTTTTGAGTCTTGAGAGTAAATGGTTCAACAAATTTATATAAATATTTTTACTTCTTAGTTAAATTAAAAGAATGTTTAAACTGTACTAAAATATTTAATATTTTGTATACAGTGTAAATTTTATTTTAGTATTATTCCAGGCAATGTTGAATATTTCTGACAGAAATATATATATATAATATTCTACTACTAAACAGTGCTAAAAAATGGGAACAGCTGGTTTGGGAAGCAAAACAAACTGCCTTCTTCAGGACGAGAACAACAAAAGTTACACAAGATAAAGCAAAACTAGTTCCCTGGTCTGTCTGTGCTACATTTCCTGTTCAGAGGAAGAAAGCTGATTTTTGTATTAGGTAATTTTGCTGTTAAAATACCTAATACAAAAATCTTGTAATTATTATAGATGCAGTTAATGTGGTTCTCGAATTACCATGGTTTATAAATTGCTATAAAAAATTCTTAATTATAGACTAAATATTTTTAGAAACAATATATTTTGTGTTTTTGTGATATTCTGTGTTTCTTTATAGGAAATATTTTGTTATATGAACAATTAATAAATTTGTTACAACATTTTTTTGCAAATAATTGAATAATTATTCAAAAATAATACAATTTGCAAAAAAAATTTTATATGGAACAATTAATACATTTGTTACTACAAAGCACCTGCCACAAAGAAATAACACAAAACATCAATATTGTTTCTAAAAAATTTTGTAAAATTTCATATTTTTTATTAACAAAAAGTTAATAAAAAATAACCAGTTTCAATGGCAAAAAAGAGCTTTTTTTGTTAGGATTGAACAGAGCAACCGAACTGGCAAAACGCAAGAACAACATTGCCAGACCCATTCTTGCCTTTTGTTAGTGCAGTTGCTCTGTCTCTTTATTCTGCAAAGAAGGCTTTTTTTTTTTTTTTTTGCTTTTGAAACTAGTTGAAACTTTATCAACATTTCATGTTATTAACAAATTACTTTTATTACAGAGTAATTATATATGTTTAATAAACTTTTGCTGCATTTTTATTATCTTTTATGGATATATGCCCTGAAAATGGCAAAAATTACATATAATTGAAATATGTCATAATTAAAATATATTTTGAAACACATGGCATATTTTAGGGATTAATATGTTTAATTAGCAGTGTTTTTATGGGGGCTATTTCACAGCAACTATTGAGAAAGAACTATCATATTTTTGTCATATGCTACTACTTAAAAACAAAGTATTTTATTCAAAAATATCTTCTACAGCAGTTTAAATGAATTAACCAAATATAAAATAATTTGCTAAAAACGTTTTAAAAATACCTGTGAACAAAAAAATTTATTCACAAAACATTATAAAATGAAATGTAAAGACATCAACGGGATTCAGAAACCAGAAAGGGAGCAAACAACAGAGTAACTGCTCAGTCTCATTTAATATGAAGGAGGATCTTTATGTCTCTAAAACTGGTTAATACCTTAACATGTTTGTTTTATTCTATTTTTTTTTTAACTGAGTTACTTATATCTTGGCAAATAGCCAAACAGCTTCAACATAGATCATTTTCACCTACCACATGTAAACTCATCTGTGCCATCTTGGCAGTCATATTTCCTATCACATCTGAGATTTCTGTCAATACATTGTCCATTTCCACACTTAAATTGATTTTCGTCACAATCAGCAGTTGTTTCTAGAAAATAATTTCATGTAAAAATTAAAATATGCCAAATTACAAAACAGTGAACAGAAATTAATAATACTCATGAATTACAGAGAAACTCAACATTTTAGACACCGTAAGAGTTGTTTAGCTAGATAGAAAAATAATTTAAATATTAGGGTTAACATGATCTGCTCTAACACATGAGCATAATTTAGTGGAACATAAAACATCCATTGTCAAAATGGCCCAAAACAGATTTTTATTTTCAATGCAGTAGGCCATGAACCATAGTCTTTGGGTAAAAATACACAAGGTGGTAAACAAAGCACAGATAAAATAGAATAAAAAGCAGAAATATAAAAACCCAGGATTACAAACAAAATTCAATTTAAAAAAAACTTCAGACAAGACAGGAGGACATAAGAGTAGCTCTCTAGCTTTACAATAGCGACTGTATGTAGTTCAACTCGACAGAAAAGAGATGATCAGTATTCATGACTTTACCATTAATGCAGAAGTGGCACAAAAGACAGCCCAGGTTGAAAATGCAAAAAAAAAGTGTTAAGCAAGGCACTTGTGCCCTGTAGCCATTCTGAAGGCATCTACTGCATTTTCTCTGGGACAATCAGAAGTCCCGAAACAAGCTCTCTCAGTGTTTTATTCTTCATTCTTTCTAAAAAATGGCTCTTATGGTCATCTCTGATTAAAGGATGAATACTAAAGACCAGTGTATCAAAGATAATCTCACTACATGAGGACTCTGAAATTAAATGCCTCTCTTTGTCAATGTGTCGACAGCCTCATTTCCAGAAATGCCACAATGAACAGTATCCATTGAAACCTAACCTGTTTGGGGCATTTGTAGAGCGATTTAAAATATACTAGCCGAATACCCGTTGAAAATCAACAGTCTTGCAATAAGCAACCCCTGAATATTGTCATTAAATTAATAATTCGCATTTCACATTTATTCAGCAAATCGAATATTTTAGTGTGCGGAACCCCCTAAAGAAGAAAACAGTGTAAATTTTAAATTGCGCACATCTTCCTTTCGAACTATCTACTAGTACACCAAATTAAAGTCTATCTCATCCCGAAGCATACTATTTTATCATCTCCCCTTTCGAATGTTTTCTGTGGAGCACACCCATAAATGAACATTCTTTAAAAACTCTGTTCGCCTTGGGTTTCTTATCAGATGATTGGCCCATATACCAAGCCTCTATCACATTTAAAAGAAAGTGTGTTGCATTTATTTCGAAAATCGAACATATTGGTGTTCGGCACCCCTAAAGTTGCAAATATTGGAAATCTGAAATTGCAAACTTTCTTCCTTTCAAGCTATCTCTACCAGTACACCAAATTTGATGTCTCTATCTTATCATGAAGCATATTTTTTTTATCACTTCATATTTCGAACGTTTTTCTGTGTTGCATTGCCTTAAATGATCATTTCTGAAAAACCGTAATAATCTTAGGGGTTTTTTATCAAATGATTACCCCATATACTGAATTTCAAGCCTCTATCACATTGTAAAGGAGGCGTTTTTCATTTGTTCTTCAAATCGAACATTTTAGTGTGTGGCATCCCTTACAATAGCAAATGTTGGAAAACTGAAGTTGCACACTTGCTTCCTTTCTAACTACCTACCAGTACACCTAATTTGAAGTCCATCTCATCGCAAAGCATGCTTTTTCTATCATTTCACCTTTCGAATGCTTTTCTGTGGAGTATTTATTAATTAAATATTAACAGCTAACCAATAATTTTAAATTTCTGCATACTTTTATTTTGAAATTTTATTATTCATTTTTATAACTTTTACAACCTTTGCAGTTTGACTTTTTTTTTTTTTACCATTTCAATCTTTATTTTAAATAATACCAAAATTATAAATTTCTGATTTTATAATTGAACTGCTGATTGTTTATAAATTTCAGATAAACAGGATTGAATTATTCAGTATTTCAAAACCAGTTACTCAAAAATGCTAATGGATGTACTTTTATATAATTTATACCATGGCTAAAGTAAAACAATTGTTAATGCAATTATGATTTATAACAATTCTAATACAAATCTTGAGCTGTCCCTGTGGAGCAAATCATTGATATTTTGGTTTATATCAGAACAAAATCTACACAAATACAAATCTGAACTCTTCCATGTGAATAGAAAAATATTGAGATTTTTTTGCCTGTTTATTTGTACAGGATCGATCAAATTTTAAAAATCTGTACCTTACAAATCAGTAAAGAACACTATAAAAAGGTGATTGAAACATTTTAATGATACATATCTTTTGCAAGTGTCTGTAAAATTAAAAGTACATAACAAATAACTGAAACATAGTTCTTTTAATATCAGTAAGAAATGGCAAATAATTTTTAATTGAAATTAATTTATAGTGTGTCAAGAAATTGCAATATAGTTATAACCACCCTACCACCACATGAAGTTTCATCAGAGCCATCTTGGCAGTCATACTTTCTGTCACACTTCAAATTGCTTTTAATGCACTGCCCATCATTGCATCTAAATTCGTCATGAGAACATCTAGCAGGCTCTAATATTTTTAAAAAAATCAAGCAAAATAAATATGAAACTAAGCCATGCAAAATTGGCATTCATTAAATACAAAAAATCAATGCTTCATTAAAAAGTATTAAAAATCAAAAAAGAGTGTACAAAATTATAAAACTACTAAGGAAAAATATTAAACTACATCAAATAAATATAAATGTTAGTGAAAATAAGAAATAAATAGATTATATATTAATGGGTGCGAAATTATTATAGATTAGCAGAGTAAAAGCATTATGTCTACTGTTGTGATCTATGCACATCAAAGTAGTAAAGAGCAAGGAAAAAATTACATAAAAATTTTATAGTATATATTGTGTTTCATTTTAGAGGACTAGCTTTAAGTACATCTAAATACTTGACATTAAAAAAGTACTAAACATTTTTCAGCAATAATAGAAACTAAGAATTCCAAAATATCTTTGCAAGCTACTACAGTGAAATCCCACTGTTCTACAGCAGGAATCCACATAATTTTTTTTTCAGAGTATCAAATATATAATGTGAACAGATGCCTCTATTTCAGCAAGACAGTCCCACTATTCAGCTTTATGTCCCATTGTTTCCAAAAAATTTTTAAAGCGTATAAAATGTCTCACTTTTTCAAAATTATGTCGAAATTGTTTGAGAATAATCCAGTTTATACTTTATTCGCCAGGGACAATTGCTCCTATGAAATGTAATTTTGTACATATTAAGAAACTCCGGATATAAAAGAAAACCTAACTCTTGATAACAATACTGATAATCATACCATAAATTTTTCAAATCTCTAAAATATAAAATATTTAGAATTTCCAAAAAGGTTTATTTCAGTTAATTTTAACATTCCATGTCAAATGCAGATAATTACATGTGAATGGTAATTGCAGTTAATGGTGGAATCATTACTAAAATCTTGCAAGTTACAAGTTAATCATTAGCCAATTTAAAAAATTAAAAATTCATAATAAAAATAGATAACATTCAGCTTGGAAAATTATTATGAGACTAAATTTTGTTCAATAACAATTGATTAAATTGTTTGTTGCTTGAGCTTGACTAACCTCAAGATCAACTGACACCTGTTCCACATTTGGTTCATAGAAAATGATGCTGTTACACATACAAGAATATATTAAGGGTGAGCGTCAGTAAATTTTCTGCCCTATCCGCGCTTTGTTAACTTTCGCGGCACACATATGTCGCCGAAATTCTGCTCAAACAGTTGCGTAATATTTTCTGAGAGATAAAATGCAATGCTTAGATTATATTAAAACTAAATTTAATACCCAATAAAGCAGAGAATATGTTTTATTTTAATTCAAAATATTTTTGGTGCTGCCATCTGTTGTCGTAATTTAATTCATACCGATTATTTTTATTTTTTAATGAACATTTTTAAATATCTATTCCTTCTAATACAGTGTTAAATACAACAGATCATATATAATAATGCCACAATCACGGAAAGGTAATTTATCATTCTATAAATTTGATAAGGGATCTGAATGTACATCACTGAGGACTGCAGTTTTGTCTTCAAGTCCAAGTTCAATTACGTTTCCGTGATTATGGCATTATATA
Organism: Amaurobius ferox; assembly: GCA_951213105.1. NCBI lineage: Eukaryota > Metazoa > Arthropoda > Arachnida > Araneae > Amaurobiidae > Amaurobius > Amaurobius ferox. The sequence continues at coordinate 47,830,638 of OX578138.1, forward strand.
TGATCTGTTGTTGTATTTAATAGCGTATTAGAAGGAATAGACATTTAAAAATATTTATTAAAAAATAAAAATAGTCGGTATGAATTAAATTACGACAACAGATGGCAGCACCAAAAATATTTTAAATTAAAATAAAACATATATTCTATGTTTTATTGGGTATTAAATTTAGTTTTAATATAATCTAAGCATAGCATTTTATCTATAAGAAAATATTTCGTAACTGTTTGAGCAGAATTTCGGTGAAATATGTGTGCCGCGAAAGTTAACAAAGCGCGGATAGGGCAAAAAATTTACTGACGCTCACCCTTAAATGACATACATTTACACTCACATGGGCGCTGTGCTGCTTGCTCATAATCAGGTTATGTACACTTGTGTTTTATACAGTACTAAATTGCTAAAATTTCCAAATTTTGATAGTCAAATCATTTATTCTCAAGAATTAATCATTCTAAGAGGATAGAATTTTGTATGATGAATAGGATTATTATAACAATTCTTGTGATATGCAAATGAAGTGTAAGTGTTGCTCAAAGAGAATTTGTAAGCAACAATGGTAAAAATTGTCTAAGACAACCACCAAGAAATCCTAAAAAAAGATGTCAGACAGGTTGTCACGTAATAAAGGAAATTGTCTATGGGTTATAAATATTGAGTCAGATTAATTAGTTATTTAAAACAAAAGATCTCAAATATAAGTGGTTACAGATATAGACTTCACGATACTGACAATAAGAACTGGTAATATTTACACACCACACATATAATTTTTATGTAATCTTTTGTTCATATCAACGTGCCTAAATAATTAACTTATTTAGCCTTTTAATGCATGAACATTTAAATTGCATACATGAATGAATTCGTTTAAGCAATTTTAATGAAAGTAATATTAAATTTGTATTAAAAATGAGATTGATTAAAATGAAGCAGAAATAGTATGATTTTATTTCAAATATACCAAATGATCATTCATCAACTCTCTCTTTAAAGTTCTTGGCAACTTTAACTCATGGTACTTGTTTACTATGTGTCACAATATTTAGCCATAGGTGGAGTTTACCACCTGATTAGGGCTACATTTCCAAGCAACTTGACTCCTAAGAGACTCTCATCCGAGATGGATCTAGTGGCTATAGGCATTTCACCCACTTTGGGTAATAGCCTCAGAAAGAGGGGACTTGCTGCAGAGTCCGATCTCGGCACACTCACTCCTAAATACATTTCCCTCTATCGCAAGAGTGAGGATTCTGTGCTAGACTTATCTCCTTTCACTCACTATTACTCAGGAAATATCAGCTAAGTGTTTTTTCCCTTAGCTTATTTATGTACTTAAATTTGGTGGGTCGTCTCACTTGATCTGAGGTTAATAATATTAGAATTGATCTATGGGATCATGTCGAGCCTACATCCACCATGTCTTTGACCATGGTTAAAACTAGCAGATTGGTGATATGTTCCACTGATCCAGCTCTCTGACGTCTTTCTGTGGAATGCCTCTAGGGTGGGGTGAGGGGTTTCAAGACTTGGGTTAGTGAAAGCATGAGGATTCCTGTGTGACCACATAGATCTCCTTAGGCAAGCATTCATCCAACCCTCAGACAGACGTGGCCTTGGGAAGGATCCAAAGCCACAATGTGCATTAATAAGAACTAGTAATGTTTAGACACCACAGATATAATCTTTTGTTCAAATCAAAGTAATTAGATAATTAATTCATTTATGCATTTTAAATGTATGAATATTAAAATTGTGTATGTGAATGGATTCATTTAAGCAATTTTAATGAAAGTAACATTGAAGTTGCATAAGAATATGAGATTGATAAAATCAAGTAAAAATTGTGAGGTTTTATTTTAAACATACCACATGATCGTTCATCTGATCCATCTCTACAATCATATCTACGATTACATTTGAGTTCATTGCTTATGCATTGTCCATCTTCACATCTGAATTCATCAGACCTACATTGCCTCTCTGCATCTGGGTAAATTAAATTTAACAAAATAAAAAAAAAAAAAAAAAAAAGCAAAATAAAGCATAAAAGAATTGCCACCCAAACAGCCTTATAAATGTTCCTGCAAGTATCAGATTTTCTAGACAAGTTAATTTTCAGAATTTAAAAGACACAAATCACAGCAACTGAACCTAAATACAGTAGGCCTTCACTGTGTGCTTGAATAGTGACAAAGAAAATTTTAGATAAAGCAATGTTTATAAACTTCTCAAGGAAGCAGTAAATAAAAGTGTATAACTGCAAGAACATGTAATCAAAATTTATCAAGATTCATTACAAAGTACTCACTTGAAGTAATAACAATACAGTTAATCGTAGGTTACATTACACTATATAGGTTTTTATTTTAATTCAATAATTTATTAATTTGATATTTTAAAAAAAATTGAGATTTATCAGTTTTCCTAATTGCAAATTAAATCAACTTTTCATAACTATTACTATAAGCACTAAGAGTCCCCATCAGGACAGTATTCACCTTCTAAATAAAGTTTAGAGGCGAAAAAAAAAAGTTCTTTATTATCAGCACTAAAAATATTCTTTGCCTTATATACAGCCAATTGATTCAATAGCTCCTTTGAGCATTTCTCCACTATTTCAAAGATTTATTAGCAAAATATCTTTTAACTCAACATTTAGTGGCTTGAAATGCTATGCCTCATTTTAAATTTATGGAATCATTTTGAAGAAAAGCTATTTTCTTGATCATGTTTTTGTAATTCAATCTTCTGGAAACTCAAATTGGCTGGAAAGTATTTTTTAATTTTGACTCTTTGGGGTTTAGTCGTGTCTCAAAATCAAAAATGAAACAATGTATAAATGAAACTGTAGAATGATTTCAATCATATAACTAACTAAAATAATTTTCCCATAAAATATATAGGATTGTCTGGATCAAACAGAAAACAACATAAATAATAAAAGTGTATAAATAAGAAGTATATAAGTGATGATTATATAGTATATTCAAAGAATTTTTAAAAGGCGTTCAGTCTAGCTAAAATTTTGAAATTGCTGTATTATTCCAGCTTGAGTTTTTTCACATTTTCTCCCTAATTTTAACTAGCTTTGTGACATTTTTTTTCCTGATTTTAGCTAGCTTTATCATTTTTTTTATCATTCCTGTTTTTCTTTTTTCTATGTAGAGTGGCAACCCTACTTTAATAAACAAAAATAGAAAAATTAAAGCAGAATCAGATAAAACTAAACAGACAACCTACTGAATAAATACATGAATTAAAAAAGCATTTAAAAAAAATAAAAATGTTGTATTATCCTTACCATGCAAAAATTAACTTCATAGATAACAAAAGATAAGGGTGATTTTATGAAGAGCTACAGGTAGTAGTCAAGGGCTTTGCCTTAATGTAGGAGGGTCCATAAGCTTTTATTAAGGAGCACCAGGACTATGTTACATTTTTCTAAGGAAAACTTTTTTAAAAAGTAACTAGCGACTTTTTACTTTACTACACGTATAATATAGCTTTTCTACATTAATTAAGATTAATATTTGCACATTTGTAACTTTTGCAATCTTTTAAAACAACAAACCTTACTTGGGTAAAATTAAACATTTATTTAATTTATTAATATTTTTTAATTAATTTTACTTGATTAAACTTTACTAAGTAAAATTAAAAATTACACATTTTTAAATGAAGTCATGGTAAATCAAATATCTAAAATTTACTTTAATACCAAGTATTTTCTCTATTGTATAAATTAGATATGGTTTAATTTACAAATATTTCATTTGAAATGAATTAGAACAAAACTTACAATTTTATATGCGAGTTCGAAAGCATATGTGAATGTAATAAACAGTTTAGATAAAAGTAAAGCATGCTTATAGAAATTATTGTTATTGTAGGATTATAAATAATGATTTAAAAGAGAAAGTTTAATAATTATCAACTAACAGATAATTTTCATTTGACTTTCACATTAAAATTCGTGGATGTAGCATGAGTAATCTTAATTACAGACTTGGTTTTCATAAAAATATCCTTACTTATTAAAAGTGCATTAATTCATCTACTCAAGCAGTATCGTATTTAAAACACTTTTCACAAACAAAATTTCAAAATTGAATATTCAATTCGATACAGTTGATCTTGGTTATAATAACCTTGGTTGTAGAGACAACTCGGCTATAGCGTCAAAACTTTAAAGTCCCCTAATGAGCCCCATAGGAATAACATTTTACCTTGCTTATAATGTCATAAAATTTTCAGATAGCTCTAATATTACATCAAAATAAGTCATCATTGTGGAGTCATTTTATACTTAATGTATATGTTTTTCAGAATATTTTTTTCTCTCAGTAAATAAAAAAATCACTCTTTTTTCAGTACTCCTTTCTTGCACAGGTATCTAGGCAACTCATTCAATTTTTTGAAGATTTCTTAAAGGATTTTGAAGATGAGTGCAATGAAACATTTCCAAATTTTGATGAATGTGTAGCTATTAATGCCAATCTCATAACAAGCAAGTCACTTACAGTGACATAGTGGAAAAAGTCAAATCATCTTGGCTACTACTGACGAAAATGATGGAAATATTCGAGCAGAATCAGTAGAGAGCACAAGAGATGCCTTGGAAGCCATTCTTATAATAAAAACATTTTATGAGGCAAAAGGTAAAGAGATTTAAACGTGCTTGTGAGTATTGCGAGACGGCATTAACAAGCTTTACATGAACTTAAAAGAAAAACTACTGATTTTTTTCTCAAATTTGGTGCTTATGAACTAGAACTGTGGGTGGGTCGGTGGAAGGATCCAATAAAAATTACCATCATTGACTATTAAATTACTTTTAATAGTCAATATTTATTTTTAATTTTTTTACTTAATTTTATACATCCTATGATCATGACAGTTTTAATAAATTTTAATTTTTTAATTATCACAATTAATATTGATATTGAGCAGTAAAAAGTTAAATTCTATTAGGGTTTTTTCTGTGTGTGGGGAGGGGGGTTCCAAAATAAATAACAAGGTCCATAGACATTCCAAAATAAATAACAAGGTCCAAGGACATAAGATCAATATATTCAAGGGGAGGGGGGAGGAATGTTTTGTAACAATTTTTAACAGTTATGTATGCATATTAAACATACCACAAGTAAGTTCATCTGATCCATCCCTGCAATCATATCGACCATTGCAACGTAGATCATTTTTAATACATTGCCCATCTCCACACCTAAACTCATCAGACTGGCAAGCTTTAGGTTCTGTCAAATTTAACAAGAGACAAATAATAAAAATTAAAAAAAAAAATAATAGAAATAAATGACAATACATCAAAATAAAGAAAATAAAAAATAAACACCAATAAAGCACAATAAAGTAAATAATAAAAATAAATGCCAATAAAGCAAATAAAAATAAATACTAATGAATCAAAATATGAAAACATAATAAATACTAATCAATCAAAATATGAAAACAATACTAATCAATCAAAATATGAAAACAATACTAATCAATCAAAATATGAAAACAAAATAAATCAAATAACACTACCAAATTATATTATATATTTTAGCTAAATGGTATCAAATTTTTGAGCTACAGCATAAATGTATTTAGCGCCAAAACATAAGGATTTCAACAAGTGTCACCGATTGCCATATTTCTAAGGCAGCATGTATCCCATGCAGATTTTGAGGATAATATAGTCATGCATTCATTTTACATGCTAGGGCTTATGCAGAAAAATGCATCATGCCTGATTTGATTACAATTATATTGTTTCATGACCAAACCTACGAGGCACACGAGAATCCGCCTCTAACTCATGATTTACTTGGTACATCATTGTGTTTCAGTAATTTTCTAACCACTTAACTACAAAGCCCTGCAGTAATTGGATTGTGTATTTAGTTCATTAGAGCATTTAATATAAATATGGCAAATTCTTTTTATAAACTCCTCTAGAATTCTTTACATTATAAATATACTACATTTCAGTTCAATGGGTGTTTTCTTTAGCAGCTATTGAAATAACAGTTAAGTCAATTGCAATGAACAATTATATCATAATGTAAAATGCATTCAAACTGAAAGCTATGTTCAAAAATTACATATTTGCTATGCATTTAAGTATAATGCTAAACAAAATCTAGAATTTTGTTTAATCATAAAAACGTTATTCTTAAGAGAAAGTTACAGAAATATTGAGCATAAAAAAATGTATGGTTCAATCCCTTATGTACATCATGGTGGGGGGAAAAAAAGAATTGCAGGCAGCAGTACAGTGCCTTCATGGAATTCAGAGTTGAACAGTAGATGCAGTTTAGAGTTGAACAGTAGATGCAGTTTAGAGTTGAACTGTAATATGTTTGATATGCACCAATTGGTTTATTTTAAAATTATTGCAACTGCATAATATAATGTAATAAATGAACATGTGAAATGCATTAATTAGTTGTAGTTTAAAATTATTACAACTGCATAATATAATGTAATAAATGAACATGTGAAATGCACTTTCTGGATTTTCTTTATCAATATTGTCGAAACCAGGAATTCTAAAAAGTTAACACAGCATTGCAACTGATAATTATATACCCCCCATACAAAATGAAAGGCTAAATTTGCAGAAATTATTACATTAATCCAAGCATTATGACCACAAAAATATTGCATACCACAAGAGAGTTCATCTGATCCATCCCTGCAATCATATCTATTATTGCATTTCAGTTCATTTTTAATGCACTGTCCATCACCACATCTAAACTCATCTGGCTGACATAATTTTGGTTCTGAACAATGGTGAGGAAAATGAAAAGAAAATAAGAATAAAGCAAAACAACAAATAAAGATAACAAAATGGCCAAAGTAAATAAGTAAAGTAAAACCAAATAAAAGGTATATAATTTGGAATAGAAATTATGTATTTAAATGAAATTTGTTAAAATTTGCAATAAATTAAAAATCTTACTATTAATGTGTGTAAACCCATGTATCTATGTTCCTCTTATACTGAAGCGCTTTCTCTTATAAAGTAGTATTCGATCTGTAGTTGGAGGAAACTTTCAAAAATTTGAAAAACACAATAGATTTTTAAATATATTTTAAAAATCTCTAAAAAAGGAGGGGACATCAATCCCATCCTAAAAACATATCTTCTTCCCTAATTTTCGATCTGTGACTTTAAATTTTTTTTTTTTAAACAAGAGATAAAGGTATCTTAAACAGAGCTGAAGAACCAGAATTTTGAAAAAGTCGATAGTTTTTTTACCATAGATTTTCAAAAAACAGACAAATTCCAAAAATCTCCAGAAAAGAGCAACAAAGACACCAATTTTCTAACTCGCAACTCAATTTTAGCACTGCGATCTCTATTTTTTTTTTAACTGAAGCTAAAAGTTTCGGTTTTGCTGCTCAAGTATAAAAAATTTTAAAAAATCGATAGTTTTTTGTTACAGAACTTTTGTTTCCAGAATGATGAAACACCTTAAGATGATCTAAATGGATACCTATCTAGAAAATCTATATTATAATACAGTTTTCATGATACGATTTCTATTTTTTGTCACACTACTGCTACATATATTTTAAAGGTTTCCATGAGCTAAAATTTTGAATTTTGAGAGAGAAAATACCTTATTCCCTTTCACAGGTACTTTAAAAGAATATTTATACAATTTTAAAGTTAATATTTTTTTTTCACCATTTATCCTCAAAATCTAACCTTTCATTGTTATAAACACTATTGCTGTTTCAAAAGTAGTAATACTTCAATCATTTAAACAATTAAAAATGAATTTCTTATTCAGAGTATAGGTATGTTAAATATGTGGTCTGTAAGTTCTTCCAATAGGTTGGTGATAGGGAAAGAAGGGTACGGTCCTTGTTGATGCCACGCCCACTGGATTCCAGTCTATATTGGGTGGCACTGTCCTGGCCATCCAAACAGATACCTTACACCTTCTGGTAAGTCGAATGGTCTAGGTCGAACAAACATACTAAAGTGGGATGCAACATGCAAAAAGTGTCAGGAAATGGACTCAAAAATAACAAAGTTAAAGTATAATGAGAATGTAAACAAATCAATATATGTGTAAAAACATATAAACTTATGTATGTATCTCCAACTTAATTCAAAGCCAATAATTGGCCTAACACCTCACAGTTATTTTATTTAAAACATAGCATTCAATCCGAGGAATTACAGGAGACTTTAAAAAATTCAATATATTTTTGAATGTGTTCAAAAAACCTCTAAAAAAGAGGGGGGAATTGACCCCATCCAAATAAGCATATCTTCCTCAATTTTCAGTAGCGTTTAAAATTATTGCAACTGTATAAAAATAATGTAAATAAACATATGACTTGTACTTTATAAATTTTCTTCATTTATTAATATTATCCAAATCAGGAATTCTTATAGAGTCGACACAACATTGCTACTGTTAATTATATATCCCCATACAAATATTAAAGGCTATGCAGAAAGTATCATATTAATTTAAGTATTATGACCACAAAAATATTGCATACCACAAGAGAGTTCATCTGATCCATCTCTGCAATCATATCTATTATTGCATTTCAGTTCATTTCTAATACACTGTCCATCACCACATCTAAACTCATCTGGATTACATACTTTTGGTTCTGAACAATGGTGGGGTAAATGAAAGGGAAATAAGAATAAAAGCAAAGCAATAAATAAAGATAAGATAAAAGCAAAGTAAATAAATAAAGCAAAAACAAATAAAATGTATATATTTTGGAATAAAAATTGTGTATTTACATCAAATTTTTAAAATACAAATTAAAAATAAAATGAAAGTTAAAATTGGCAACTGACTAAATATATTAGTTCATTAGGTAACTTATAAGAATTAAGATTTAACTATGTAATTCATATTTTAGATTTGTACAATAGTTTCTATTAAAAAAAAAACCTGCCTCTGTTTACAGACAGGTAAAATTGTGCGATATATCCATTCAATGCAGAAATATATCCAAGAAACTGTGCAGTATTAGTTCCTATGAAATTCTAGACTAGAATCAGAATGATGCAAATGAATATCCTATTCTCTTTAATTTAATTTCTATTCCCTTTAAATTTTTATTTAGTGAATAAAATTTACAGTTTATTAAAAACTGCATAAAAAATGTTTTAATTTTTGACAAACTGAATGTGCAATTATACAGATTATGAACATTATGCATTTCAAATATAGAAATAATCAGCAGACAAATTATGCATGCAACTGAAATAAGCAATTGAAAGGGAATGGATTCAGCAATACACTGCTTAGGGGTTGCTCATAACCCTGGCTATTGAAACTGATCTCTGAATAAGTCACTCTATGCAAAATCTATAATAATAAAGGAAGATATTTGTTTGAAGTGGAAAATTCAAGAGATATACGGCCATAAAATTTGGTACACAAGTACTTCAAGACCCTGGAAGGTACACCTTATTATTTTCAAGTTGGAATTGGTTTTCTATTTATTTTACATTGTCAATGGATTTAGCAATACACTGTCTAAGGGGTTGCTCATAACACAGGCTATTGAAATTGATCTCTGAATAACTCACTTTACACAAAATCTATAATAATAAAGGAAGATGTATGTCTGTTTGAACTGGAAAATCCAAGAGATGTGTGGCCATAAAATTTGTCACACAAGTACTTCAAGATCTAGGAAGATGCACCTCTGTGCTATTATTTTCACATTTGAATTAGTATTTTAGCTATTTTACATTTTAGCATTGTCGCACAAATCTGTTCCTTAGCGACTTACGAGTAAAATAGTATCTCAGAGTTGAGTATAGTATCTTGATGCCATCAGAAAGATCGAAAAATTCTCTTTCAAACAAACTTTAAACCAAATCCATACGATTAATAGACTAATTTTCCTAATTTAAAAAAAAAATGTACCTTTTCGTGTGTTGAAAATATAATTTTTTCGTGTGAAGACGTAATCTATCTTATACATATATAATAATAAAAAAAGATGTCTGCCTATTTCTTTGTTTATAGCATAAAATTTATGTAACATACGGCCATGAAATTTGATACAAAGGCACTTCAGTACCCGAGAAGGTACATCTGTGTTTTTTTTTTTAATGCGAATTAGTTTTTAATTATTTTACATTTTAGCATTTTCACACAAATTGGTTCCTTTGTGACCATAAATATTATCTCAGAGTTTCCATCTTAACACCAATAAAGAGATTTAAGAATTCTCTTTCAAACAAATTTTAAACAGAATCTGTAGTATCAGTAGATGAAATTTTGTGAATTTCATTCTGTGTCTTGAAGACATACCCAATTTTAAAATTGCAATATAAAAATTTTGACAATGAGATCTTCATAATTTACCAGATATTTCTTTGAATATTAGACACTGTTCTAATCAATAAATGATGTTTTGGCTGTATTCCGTTAATTATGAATTTTTATGTACAATTTTATAAATTTTGAACAGGATTCTAGTAACGTATTGGATGGATTAGTGATAAAACAGGTTTTCATTCAACCTCAAGATAGAGTCAAAAGTTTTCTTCTTAAAGCATAGATTTTTAGCCGCATGTAGAGGGACATGTTTCAGAAAATATCTATCAAGAACATCCCATTGCTCCAAAAGTTGGAATTATCAATTATCTAAAGCTGATAATACTTTTTCATACAAATCATCTGCTTTTGCTCGCCCAATAAAAAATTAAAAGTGTCTTTCAACAACTTTACATTCAGCCTGCAACCAATACCTAACAGCAAACTGCTGTTCTTTTTGATGGCTTTCATTTATTGCTTCGCCAAAATAGATTGAAGAGCATGAACTTTGAGCTTCATTAACAGTTTCTGTTCCCAAAAATAAGGTCCAAGTGCTTTGGTTATAAGATACATTATTTTAGAAGGTGATAAAGAAAATTCATCAGGGACTAATGGCTCAAGCATGGTTTTAAATACTTCAGCTATGTCACTATTTGAATTTAGTGAAAGGACCGATTTTAAAGTCCAAACCAGCTCAACTTTCATTGCCTTTTCATTATCCTAAAGACATGGCAATTTTAGCTAAAAAAAAAGACCTGTGTTGTTTAGGAACCAAATTACTTGCAGAATAAGTAATAGTAGAACTGATTAAAGGTTCTGTTGAATATTCACATCATATTTCTGAAGTCTCATCTGGAACGGTGTTATAATTGTCTTGCAATTAGCCACATGGTTTTTCATTTATGAATGTTGGATAAAAACAAGAGTACCCATAATCCACAGTAATCATACTGTCACAAACAATAGAAAATAGTTGATGTTGTCCAGCTTTTTGCACCCATGAACCAACACGATATCTATTTTGGTAAGCGTTCTTTACCCATTCATCTTTCACTTTACACTTAGCCATTTTCATGTATAGGAATTTTCAAATTAAATGTTTAATATTAATTAATTTTTATGAAATAATAAATTTTAATGCATAATACATAGATTGAAATGAAGCACATTTTATAAATACTGCATTAAAACTTGTAAACAAAGTAAAGTAAGTTAATATACAACAAACAACATTAATCGGTTGTACTAAGATGAGTGAAAGTTATATTTAAATGTAACAGTTTATTTCATTTGTGCAATAACCAAATTTAATATATTCAAACATGAATATGCTCAAACAGTACACATTCAGATCTTGGATAAATTGCTAGAAATACAAATTAATAACTCTTAAGCAACTTACCTCAACTTCTTTTTGTAAAAGTTTATAATTTTTATAAGTTTACTAGTAATCTCTGGGTAGTTTACTCAAAAATGGGGGACTTCGGGACCAAAATGTCAAAAAAAGGGACTTTTAGGGACAAGTTTTAAAAAGAGGGACATTTAGGGGCTTTGGGACCACCCCTAAAAGCCATGCAATCTGTTCTAAATATATTTCAACAAAAAGTATTTTTCAATAATATTATATAGTTTTGACTTCATAAAATGAGTTAATTTTAATCTCCTAATTACATTAGTAAAAACAAATAATGGAAATAAATTAGTGAAGCTTAAAAAATTAAGGGTCTTTTTATAAGATAAAATCATATTTATAAACATGTTAATGATATTTTACAAAATTGCTGATACACATTTGTCTCCCAGAATCGGTGACATTACAATCTTGTGTGAAAAATTGTCCTTTTCATCCACCAGATGAGGACGGCAGTGATTTTAAGTCAGTTAATGAACACTAATTAAAGTCTTATTTAACATCTGAAGTTTTGGAACCTTGTTTTTTCTTTAATTATTTAATTTAAATCAGAATATTCAACCTGTGGTATGGCCTGTCATCAACTTTAATGTAATAAAGTATGATTTAATGCAATAGTTCCTAATTTTTAATTAGGATATGCACTGACGAATCATTGAAGAATTAGAATATATATATATATATATATATATATATATATATATATATATATAATCCATTCTCATGACATGTGCAACTAAATAAGAAAGCAGGGCAAAAATAAAATTTCTGTTAATACTTTTAGAAAGAGCTTTTCCGAAGAGAAAGAATTTATATTTTATTATAAAGCTTGCAAAAACAAGTTAGTCTACTCAAATTTTGGATATACCTACCACATGCCTGTTCATCTGATCCATCTTGGCAGTCATATTTACGATCACATTTAAGATTGTTTTTAATACATGTTCCATCTCCACAACGAAATTCATCATCCTGGCAAGCAGCTGGTTCTAAGCAAAGCAAAATAATAAAGCAATAAAAATAAAAAGATATAATTTAAGCAGAAAAGATGAAAAAAGCTATAAGCTCTTGATTTTTTAATTTTATTTTATAAATGTTTTAAATTATAATGCTTATACATATTATATGGACTGTTTGCAGTATTCTTAGAAATCTTGGCTTCATACATAAAAGTAAAAAGTATTCTATTGTTCATTTACATCTGCATTTCACAACTTTTCACTATTATCATACACTAGATATATAATGAAATTTTTGAGAGAGAACCAAATTAAGAAATTAGTACAGCAAATGATAAAATATTTATACTGTGGTGCTCACTAGCAACAGGTTGCAAGTCTCTGCTTTACATACATTGCAATGAAAGGAAGGTAAACTGAAACAGGCAAGGGCCTAAAGTTGTAATATTTACCAAGGTATTAAATGCATTAGAACAGCAACAATTATTCTTCAGCAGCATCAAATGAAACATAAGGAATTAAAATAAAAATTCTCTCACAATTTATTTAAAAATAACTGCAATTTACAACTTTTCCTAAATGCAAAAATAATATAGTAAATTTTACGGCAATAAAGAAAAGTTTACTTTAGAAAATTTGGTTTTTAGCATAGCAAATTTTAAAGTTTCCAAAACCACAGAAAATAATTAAAAGCTTGTAAATGTATGTTATTTAATTTTCCATTAAACTGACTACAAAATGCATGCTAAAACGACAAAAAAAGAAGAAAAAATACCATTATAATTTAAATAATGTAGTTTCAGTTGGACTAAAACAACCAATAAACTCCGCTCTTGCTCCTTTAATTCAGCCATGTTAGAAAGCGACTATTTTATATATAGGGTTCTATACAGTGTTATCTATCAATTTTTCCATTTCTTAACAATATGTTTCTGTATTCGCTGTAAATAATATGTTTAATTCTAGATGAGACTTCTTATTTAGTCAACAGGAAAAAATACAAAATTCTTAAACATCAAAGCTTTATGCAACTTTAACCATTCTAGATTGGATGTCGTTAAGATGAAAAGCTGTCAGCATATCTACAAGTCAATATATATGTCTATGTTCTTATGTAAAAGTAATCTACCTATGGAAGTGATTAAGGTAACAATGTATTGCATAAAATAAATGCCTTTTGTAACAGTTTTATTATTGACTTTCACTAATTAGACGATGCTCAACAACAGTGCTTCCCAAACTTACAAAAATTGCATACACCTTTTGAGATTTAATCTCTGTAGCATACCTCTGTCGTAAAATTCGAGGAAAGCTTTAATAATTTAATAATACAATTTTATCTGCCGACTGTAAACTAGTACCTTGTTTTATTAATATATTATAAAAAATTTTAAAATGAATTTAATTATCAATATTTATGTCATAACATTATAAATTAAACAATTTGCAAGGTGCCAAGTAGCCCTTAAATTCTTTCATGTACTCCCAGGGGTTAATGTACCCCAGTTTAGGAAACACTTTTCTACAACTTTGCAATTTTCTTTTGTCCATCTCACTTTGTTGCCGAGTTTATTATACTAACCTACCTTAAATTCTCTGCTACGTGATTCAGTTACAAATTTTGAAAAATGGCAATTCTTAAGTACAAGGTTAGCATGCAGCTATGCATAGCTTGGAAAGTGCAATTAGTATTTAGTATAACCATTAGTTGCACCAATTAGAGTTAATTAGTTTTGGCAGGAGACATATGTCTTAAAATAGTTAAATTGGTATGGTCACCAAAATAAATGCATCCATTGCATAAAAATCAAATTAGTAAATCAAGAGCTACAAGCAAAGCATAAAAATAAATCAAACAAGCAAAGCATTCTACCTGGACAATTTACTTCATCACTCTTATCTGCGCAATCAAATCTACGATCGCAATGCTGTCTTTCATCAATGCATCTTGAGCCATCACATTGAAATTGATCAGGAGGGCAAGTAGTGATACCTTTAAACAGCAAATTAATTTATACATGTTTTACATTTTTTAGCAAATGTTTAGCAGCTGAAAACATGCAGAATAATCAATGGCATACAGGAGGCAGTTAAAGCTAATAGAGCAAGAGGAAATATTACTTAATTACTTGATGTAATGCATTATTCATACATAACATTTTTAATGGATTTAATTAAATACTATGCTGAGTTACATCCTGTGTGTAAAGTCATGTCAAAAGGTGGATTCAATCTCTTGCTTAAATATTTTTTAAAAATTATTCAGAAAGATTAAGAGTTTTAAAAAAATAAAGAAATCTGGGAACCCATTAAATTTAAAATAAAATGTTTATGACATAACGTAACAGTCCTAGAGATAGTACAATTCTTTATGCTGGCTTATGCCTGTAAGTCATTAAAATGTAGTCAATTACGGGATTTTGTTCAGGAAATTAACCTAATTTTGAAATAACAAATAAGTACAGCCTACTTCCTCAAACTGCATATCTTTTGGTGATTCTCATCCGCTCCCCCTTTTCAATTATGAACTTTTCACTTCTTGAATTTTTTTAATATAGATATTTCTACAATTTAACTCATGGTTTTTATTTATTCTTTAATCCATCATACATGAGTAACATTTAATCATCAAACAATATGTGGCTTTTAATATCTTATGTAAACAACAAATCCTTTCACAAATTTTATATTTTGTAACAATTTATGCAGAACATTGAGACTTTATTTTTCTTTCTACCAGGTGCAAATACAATTTGATACATCTTTTACTCCACCCATTTCTTAATTAGATTATAATCATCAAAAATAAATACAGCAGCAAGTTCATCTTTAAAATACTCTGATTGCATTACAAAAATACACATATTTGCTTGACTGCAGCATTGAAATTAAACTTTTCATATAAATCACAGTATTTTTATTCATTTGTAGATTTAATATCTTAGATATACATCATATTATATAAGAAATACCTTTATTTTTGCCTGTGATCTGTTTGTCTGACAAATTTTGGTAACAAATTTTAAGGCAACGGCAATTCACGGCAAACAAATTTTAAGGCAATTCCTGGACAATGCTAGGTACATTTTCTAGTATATTAAAATAAAAGTCTAATAGAGACATCTAAGTAACAACTCTATCAAACTTTATAGAAGCAAATTCATGATACAAATGTTAGGTATTTTATTTGAAATAAATTTTTCAAAACAAATCTTGTCTTTTGATTATGGACATCTTTAATGTAATATTTAATATAAAACTACACAAATAAACTACAATTTTCATACAATGTATTAAAAAAAAAGTCAAATATAGACAGCTAAGTAACAAATTTTTATCAAACTTTATAGGAGACAAATTCATGATAAAAATATCAGGTATTTTATTTGAAAGAAATTTTTCCACCAAATCTTGTCTTTTGATTTTGGATATATTTAATACAAAACACAGAATTTAGAGAAAGTAGATGATTCCAACATCCCAAAACTTGTTTTTGTAATTTTACAAAGTAAGCAATAAGCATAATATTCATCAGGTGGGGCTAAAGATAAATTACTATTAACTTTCAACTAATCATAAATAAGTAAGTTTTAAAACCATTTACATCTGGAGTACATTTTAAATTAAAAATTAACTTATTACTGCCTAATGAGATTTCATATCAAAAGAACATACCACAGTTTAATTCATCTTCTCCTAAAGAACAATCTTTTATACCATCGCATACTCGTATGCTGTCAATGCATGTTCCATCAATACAGATCATTTGATCATCACTGCGGCAAGTAGGAACAATTTTTGGCTTCTCACCTGTAGCCAAAGTAATTAAGAAGCACAAATTTTCAAGAAAGTTGGCAATATATTCATGAAATGTCAATAATGCAAAACAGGCTTTTCCAACAAAGGTATAACAACATGAAAAGCAAGTAGAACAAAAGGACTACAAAATAGAAGAATCCGGGAGAATGAAACGGGGTGATAACAAAATGTCAAACAAACTGGACATCACACCATAAGTGGAGCAAACAGAAACAAAATTTTGAAGGATTTACATGTGGTCACAAGCAATTGATTTATAGTACGAAAAACATTGAAAAAAGACACATTTCAAAGCTTGAAATTGATCTCTCAGTGCAACAATCAACATTAGTGGTTTAGTTTTACTCTTATTGTGCTCATCAGCATTGAATAGTTGATAATTACACTGGCAGCAGAAAAACTTACTATATAACACAATTCAGCAAACTTCTGGGGTAAATATGTTAATTATATTATGCAACTAGTATCAAAATTTCATATTTTATGAATTATCCATGCAATACTGAACAAGGAATCTGATTGACAGTTTGACAGTTCAGAGATAATGAGGAGCAGAAAAACTTTCGGAAACATCTCTCCTAGAAAAATAACACATATATACATTTTTTTTTTTTTTTTTTTCGTCTTTCTAATTTTGTGAACTTTTCGATTATGTTTCATGAAAAATTTGACACTATCTTTAGTTCATTACTAAGTCAATTATACTATGCAGCTAGCATCAAAATCTTTTACATATTTTACAAATTATTTGTGCAATACTGGACAAGGACACTAACTGGTGTCTCAAAGATAATGACTGGCAAGAAAATTTCAGAATCCCCCCACCTAAAAAAATAATCCATACTCCGCTTTTTTTTTTTCTTTCTAATTTTGTGAATTTTTTTGCTTATGTTTTTAAAAATTTTACACTATCCCTAGTTTATTATAATAATCAGTTAGTTCACAATTTATTGTAAACTAGCCGCCTTTGGCGACCAGCCTGTTCGCTACCCTTGAAAATTCTGACTGTGGCAAACTCGTTGGCGCGACCTACCAGAAAGGTGTAAGGTAACTGCTTGGAAGGCCAGGAAGTGCCACACAATTTAGACCGGAACCCAATGGGGGAGGCATCCAAAGAGACCGTACCCTCCTTCCCCTACCACAAACCTCTCGGAAGGACTTGCAGTCCCACACGTTTAACGTGATCGTACTCCGCGTGAACACGGCTGCAGTTTTGGCAATGGCGGGAATCGAACCCGGGCCTACCGAGTGAAATTCCCGCGCGCTAACCACTGGGCTACCGTGCCATCCGCGACAATCCCCATAACTTTATTTTTATTCGGCAATTTTGGGAATCGAACCCGGGCCTACCAAGTGCAAATCCCGCGCACTAACCACTGGGGTACTTCACCCTCCGCGATATTCTTCATAACTTATTTTTTATTCACCCAATTTAGACCGGAACCAAGTGGGAGAAGCATCCACAGGGACCGTACCCTTCTTCCCCTACCACCAACCTCTCTGAAGGACTTACAGACCCACATGTTTAACGTGATCGTACTCCGCGTAAACACGGCGGCAATTTTGGGAATCGAACCCGGGCCTACCGAGTGCAATTTCCGCGCGCTAACCATTGGGCTACTTTGCCCTACGCGACAATCTCCATAACTTTCTTTTTATTCATCCAATTTAGACCGTACCCTCCTTCCCCTACCACCAACTTCTCGGAAGGACTCACGGACCCACATGTTTAACGTGCTCGTACTCCGCGTAAACACGGCGGCAATTTTGGGAATCGAACCCGGGCCTGGTAACTGGTTGGACGGCCAGGATGTGCCACCCAATTTAGACCGGAACCCAGTGGGGGAGGCATCCACAGGGAACGTACCCTCCTTCCCCTACCACCAACCTCTCGGAAAAACATACGGACCCATATGTTTAACGTGATCGTACTCCATGTCAGTGGCGGAAATCGAACCCGGGCCTACCGCGTGCAATTCCCGCACGCTAACCACTGGGCTACTTCGCCCTCCGCGACAATCTCCATAACTTTCTTTTTATTCACCCAATTTAGACCGTACCCTCCTTCCCCTACCACCAACCTCTCGGAAGGACTCACGAACCCACATGTTTAACGTGATCGTACTCTGCGTGAACGTGGCGTAAGTTTTGGCAGTGGCGGGAATCGAACCCGGGCCTACTGAGTGCAATTCCCGCGCGCTAACCACTGGGCTGCCGCGCCCTCCGCGACAATCTCCATAACTTTCTACATATTCACCCAATTTAGACGGGAACCCAGTGGGGGAGGCATCCACAGGGGCCGTATCCTCCTTCCCCTACCACCAACCTCTCGGAAGGACTTACGGACCCACATATTTAACGTGATCGTATTCCACGTAAACACGGCGGCAGTTTTGGCAGTGGCGGGAATCGAACCCGGGCCTACCGCTAACTTCCCGCGCGCTAATTTGCAATTTAAAATGACCATATGCTTAATTCCATCATCCTCATTCCATTGTTTCATTGTTCCATCATTTAAAATATCCATAAAATTAAAATATCCATTTAAAATATCCAAAAGTTAAAATATACATTTAAAAAATCCAGATCGTCCCATCATTTAAAATATAAATATAATAATTTATATAGAGCAAAGGCGCTCTATTCAGAACCGTGACGTCACCTCCACCTTGACGTCCCCACCCACCACCTTCCCTGCTTCAGCGGGGGAGAAACGAACGGAACGCCGAGAAATTTAAAATCATGACGTCTTTAAAATTGCGATCCTGAAGGCAATTTTCATTATTTCTGGACCAGATTAGACTTGTAAGAATGCCAGATGTTTGACCTTTCTGAAAATGTAAATTATTAGTCGAAATTATGAGTACTTTTCACGATGCGAGAATTTAAAAACCAAAAATCGTTTTCTTGAGCAAAAAGTGACTTTTGTTTTAAAATCTTTAAAAAATATTAGAAATCGAAATTCAGATTTGAAATTGATATATTTTTACTCGAAATTCTCTGCTCTTTCCGATGGTGTAATTTGTTTTTTTCTACGATGTCTGGATCGTGGAGAAAAAAGGGCAAAAAGGGCAAAAAACGGTCGAAATCGCATAAAACATTAAATAAATAAAAAAATAATTAAAATTTTAAAAATCGGTTTTCACGTGTCCCCTTCCCTCCCCCCCCGGGTCTCCGATTGCCAAATTTCGTAGCTCTCCGACGCGCGGTCGCGAAACGTATAGTGTATAAGACAGACACACAGACATTGCCTTTTATTATATAGACAAGTGCTCTAAAAATGGTGGAATTATATTCAATAAATTTTGAATTAGTCTTTGTCTTTAAAATTAAATTAATTTCTCTGAAATTTTGTAACTGTATGTAGTTAGAGAGGGAAAGCACTGGATAAGCCATTAACAATATGAATTTACTGATTACTAAAAATTGAACGTGAACTGCATGACACTACACAGCTAAGTTTATAGTCAAATATGATGATGAGTGCATGGTACAACTGAGTTTTCAATTACCACAAATGCTTGTAAAATAGCACATTACAGCAAATTTCTTGCTGCCAATGTATTTAACAACATTTCAGCACTGATGAGCTCTAATGATAGTGAAAATGGTTGGTCCACTGATACAAGATGCTTCACAGGAAGAATGCTTCTAAAATTGATGATTCATAAATTAACATGACTAATGCAATTAACTAATGTGTCTGTACATATTCTATAACTAATCAATAATTATATTCTTGAAAAACTAAAAATTGAACTTGAACTGCATGACACTACACAGTTAAGTTTATAGTCAATTATGATGCTGAGAGCATGGTACAACTAACTGAGTTTTCAATTACTACAAATGCTTACAGTAAAACAGCATATTACAGCAAATTTCTTGCTGTCAATGTATTTAACAATATTTCAATACTGGTGAGCTCTAATGAGAGTGAAAATGGTTGATCCACTGATACAAACTGCTGCACAGAAAGAATGCTTCTAAAACTGATGATTCATAAATTAACATGACTGATGCAAATAGCTAATTTGTCTGTACATGTTCTATGACAAATCAATAATTATATTCTTGAAAAACAATTCTTTTGCGAATAGGTTTCAATTTCACCTAGAGAAGCAATAATTATCAAGCATAAAATTTTAACATTGAGGTATAACAAATATTTATTGGATTTTCAATTATACCAGCAGCAGGGTTTGAGCAACACAAAAATATTAAGTTATAAAGCTGAACAGAACAAACAGACTAGGACTAAAACAAAGGAGAAATGCAGATAAATAAAACCAGAACAGGAAAGGAATTACTGATCTCCAATTATTTGCAATTGATAGTAAGCATACAGATAGATAATTGGACTAAACATAACAAACAAAATCATCAATATTAAATAATTAACAAATGTTAAAAAAAGTATATCAGTTTTAATTCCCAACTATGAAACGTTTTCATATTCTTGCTATATTCTCATAATTCCCAATACTGTATTAATATTTGATACCTTTAAATACAATTGAGCAAAAATACTTACTATATGGTTTTATAGTATATAGAACTTTTTGAGAATATAAAAGATAATGTTCTAGCCTCAAATATGTCATACTATCACCACAAAATTAGTATGTTCCAATATGCCATAAACATCAATATAATATATATATGAACAGTAAGAACTCAATTATTTCAAATTTAAAAATGAAAATTGAAAACTACTTAGTTTAGAATACTAACTACTACGATTACTTACTACTAAGTTTAGAAATGGAAATAAAAAATATTCTTAAAATTTTGGGTGGCCCATATAAGTTTTATTCACAACTATGAAACATCTTATCTTACATCTATGGGACATTCTTGCTATATTCTCATTCCAACATTGTCTTAATACTTAATGCATTAAGGTAGAGTTGAATAGAACAAGATTATGTTCTTGTCTATGATATATGTGTTACATACCATCACCATAAAAATTACTATTTTCCAGTATGTCATAAGCATTAGTTTAATGAACATTAAAAAACCTATAATTATTTAAAATGAAAATTAAGTTTAGAACTGGAAAAATTATTTTTAAAATGTAATAAATAATTAATTGGACATAGAATCTATGATGTAGCATCACACAAAGATAATTTCAAGTGCCCCTTCATTTAAAAAGCCAAATATGAATTTATGTTTTCAATTCAAAGTTACTATATGTAATTGCATCATGGTATACCTGTCTCAAAAGATAAAAATACCAATAATAATTTTTAATGAACTAGATAACAACATAAAACACAGTGCTAATAAAGATAAAAAAAGCATACATACATTTCAAAAATCATTACATTTCCTTCTTGAGTGAAGACCAGAACGCTTTTGGGGTCGTTTTGGTCCTGGCTTGTTGCACTGAAGAGAGAAATCTAGTGATTTTTAAAACTACATATGTATGCCTTTTTATCTTTACTTGTACTGCATTTTATGTTATGATTGATTGTATGCAAAGTCATGTTTTTACTTAACTTTTGATGAAACATGTTATAGCCATTTTTTCAGATGACATTTAAAGATGTTAAGTTTGGAAAATAACTTTTCTAGATAAGATGTAATCAAACAATTATTCTATTTTCAAAATCTACTTCAAATTTTTAACAGTTTAAAAAAAAAAATCAAGCATTCTTTTTAAGAACTGAAATTTTATTTTACAAGGACCATACATCTAACTTTTTTTTAATTTACGCAAAAAAAAAAAGGATTAGAAAAGGCCATCAAGCATGGAATAATTTTTTAATAAAGAAACAAGAAATTATTTTTTGGGGGGAAAAAAAGAAATTTAGTGAAATATTTGTAGCAAAACTACTTGGGTGATTGGAGCCTGAAGCAAAGCTGCATAGTAAAACTAACATTTTGAAATGGAAGAGTAAAAATCACTCTCAAGTAAAGGACTTATAATATTCAACCACTTTCAAGGGCTTGAAAATTCAAATAAAAAATCAAACACTTTTCAAGGACATTAAAGGTCCATGAGAATGCTGTACTTACGACATCCCAATTCGTCGGATCCATCCCTACAGTCTCTGTGGTCATCACATCTTTTATTAATATGTATGCATTCCCCAGAATTGCACGTAAGCTGATCGGGTGCACACACCTGGGTGACTCCTGTCTGAGCTGGAAAAGAAAAAAAAAATGTTGGTCATATTTCTATAAATTCACAAATTTAATGGCTTCTAATGAGGTTTATTAAACATATGTCATTTTTGTAGGAATTCACATTTTACATACCTACAATAGCAGACAAATAACGAAAACTTTTCACAAAATCAATTAATTCACTGTGCTTTGTTTGGAATATTATCAAAATACATGTGGAAATACTTACATTGAAAGCCTATAATGACATACTGTACAGATGTATAATATGTGCATATAATGGTGGATACATCTGCTACCAACCATTTAATAAACAATGCTTTACATTTTCTGAATTCCTTGATGAAAAATTAATAAGTCACATTAAATTGCATCATTATAAATTTTACAATTTTTTAGCTTTTTATAAATTTATTGAATTTTTATAATTTGATTAAATCAAACTATTTTTGGATCAGGAACTTAATTATTCAAAACTATACTAAATAATCTATAAAATTAAACTAAAAATCACAGGCAACTGTTAACAAAAACTATATTTCCTTTTCTTTTTTTAAACAAAACAATAATAAATTTGGCTTTTTCAATTCAATAATGCTTTTACTGTAATTTCTCAAGTATCATTCCTGAAAGAGTTTCAGCTCAGGATAGCCTAACATATGATAGACATCACAAATTCTATGATTCCAATATCAACAACTGCTTTATTGATGTCATTTTATATGACTTATGGTAACAGCCCAGGCAATGCATAAACACAGTTACCCTCTTATTCATTTTGTTTTACCATCAATCCAATACAATTAACTGATCTTATTGATTACCATTTCGTGGAATTTTGGCCTACTGTATATCAAATTGAACCAGTACAACAAGTGGAAGCTGCAGAGGTTTTGTAGCAAGAGTCATTCTCTCTGATCATCAACATTAACACTGACATTTTTTGAAATACTGATCATCTTGAAAATCCATACCAACAAAAACTTTGTATAAATATATTGAGCTGCTAAGTTTGGTATAAATTGGAGTATGCATTATGCACCCAAATATTAAAGCTCAAACAAACGAGCCAAATAGTTAAATTGAAAAGTGATACTTATATGCTCATAAAGAAATTTAGTAGAACCACAAAATACTTTATTGTAGTGTTTTTTTTGTTTGTTGTTGTTTTTTCTAGAAAAAAAATGTGGATAAACTTAATTTTGAAGAGAGGTGTGGTTTAAGGAGACATTCTCATGACAAAACAACTCAAAACACGAATAGAGGTGAAGATCACTGTCAACATGCAATAAAAAAGATATGGTAATAAATTATTTAAAGTTCACATTTTCCTGGATGAGAAATATTCTGCAATTTTAAATGTTTATTGAATTAAAATAAGTGAAAAAATATGTGAGATTCCAACGATGGTAATTGTAACAATGTTTTGTCTTGTTAAAAAGACTACTTTATACAAAATATATAACATTTTAAAAATACATATTTTAATAAAAGGTGAAATACTGCATCGCTAGAGAAAAAAAAGCTTCTGCTTTATTTCTACTAAATTTTGTAGAAACAAAATTTTTTTACAAAACAATCAATCTATATTTACCAGGGATTGGTGATTGTTTTGTTAAATAAAAATTTTGGTTAAACATTATTTGTTCAGGAACAGGAACCTACGTATATCACCAAATCTTTTTAACTTTATCTAGGCTATTTCTAGTGCATTTTTTACCAAGCTAAACACAAATGATCAAGAATGCATAAAAATTAAATGAAAAAAACAATGTTATAAATGAAAGGATTTGGTGCATTTTTCATCAATTTAGAGATTGCACATATTTTTAATTTGATCCAAAATGTGAACATGTGTATGTAAGTAGGCCTTAGACTTTAGGTAGACCTAAGCACTAAAGTCAACTATAGGATTATGTGAAGGATCAAATTTAATCCTCTCAATCTGGAAACCCTGCTGCCCTCAGCTGTGAGGACTGCCCGTTTTAATTGGTTAGTGGATGTTCATAATTGCATTTTTTTCACAAATAAGAAAATGATTATCAAAACGGTATAATTTTGGTTTACTGAATTTTAACTTTTACCATTTCTAATAAATATGGCAACAAAGCAGAATATTTTTAAAAGGAATAAGAATACATTTTTAACAGGCATTTTATTTATGAAGGAAGGGTTCTACCAATTCAGGAACTTGCTTAAAGGAGTACCATGTTAGAAAGGTTGAAAACCACTGTTTTAAAGTATTTTATTTTACCATTTTAATTTTAAGTCATTATAAGAGTAAAATGCACACAAGGTGAGGTCCTTTATGGTCAGCAACCCCAGACAACCACCTAGGTAAGCTTAGGCCACCAAGGCTTCCTTAACCAGCCCTGTATGCAGAAGACTTTAGTAATCAAACTTACTTCCAAACGACCTGATAGAGAATCCTTCTGTGGACAGCCTGTACTTCCCTAAGGAACCAGAGAGCATAGCTTGTTTTATAACATTTTCAATACTTTCCCTGTCATTGTTACCAAGAGAACCTACATCAAGAGTGACTAGAACAGGTTCCCTGGTTAAAGAATGCAATGGTCTGGAAAAAAACAAAACCTTCATCAGATAAAGAAAAACATTATTTTTGGAAATTAAATAAATATTTTGCTCCAAATATAAAAAAAATAATTTAAAAGTAAAAGAATGGAAAATATTCTAAAATATTTTCCTTATATGCATATATAAACAGAATTACTCATAAGCAGCATCATTATTATTAGCTTTATAACACTGCTCAGCACATTTTTCTATTATGCGAATATAAAACATAAAATACAGATTTCTAGTGATTAACTTAAATGATTTTCTTGAAAATATGTTGAATAAATGTTTTCTCTAATTAAAATTTACACTATGACAGACAGAGATTAAAAATATCAAACAAACTATCCGAGTAGTCCAGATAAGTATTGAAAAATACAATTTTATTAACTAAATTGAGTGTGTTGGTATAAAATTGATTAAATTTGTCTTATTTTTTGCAAACTAATTAAACATGTACACATAAAAACTGATCACTAGAAAATTTAATAACCTTAAAAGATTAATACCTTAAAATTTGTTTATCCCTAGATATAAGCATTTAAAAAAGCTTAATAATTTGAGCATTTATAAAATCTGTTTCATTTAATAAAATTATTTACAGAAATTTTTTCTTATGATTCATATTTTTAAAGAGCTCAAGTATTAAATCAAAAGTATAAAAAAAAAAAAATTACCCAAATGAAAGCACAGTTACAGCTTGTTGTCCAGGTATTGTTCTAAAGAAAGCTTCTAACGCTAGGATAATTTCTTCGGATACCCTTCTAAATTCAGCACTTGTTTTTTTAGAAAGTTCTGGTGAATATGGTAAGTTTGTTATTGTAAGGGTGATTCTGAAATAAACTGAAATAAAAAATGAATAAATAAACTTATTTCAAAACCTAAGGAAAATTGAACAACAAAATTCAAAATTTAATACAGTAAAATACAGTTATACATTTCTTATTATAACAGACACACATAAGCACGAGATCAAAAAAATTTATATTTACAATTTATTCAACAGATCATACAATAAAAGCTCCTTATTCAAAAAATATAATTTAAACTTATAATTATAAAGTAAAGAATATGTGTGACATAGTAATCTTCCCAACAATTAAACATCTGTAAAATAGTAATTTAGTTGCATAATAGGGCTACACTAAATCTTTTTCTATTCTTACTAAACCTTTTTCCTTTATGATTTTTTTAGAATTAATTATACATGAAACAATTACATTTGTTAATTTACATTATGTCTATGTTATTGCCTAAAACTGCAATAGAAAGGAAAATGTATCAATAAATATTCAATATACATCAAAACAAGTTATTGTTTTGAAAATATTTCTTTGAGTTATTCAACTTTTTTGAGATAGAAAAGAACTTTCATGTTTTCACGATATAATAGATTTATTAAAAAAAAGCCCACATTTTAAGAGAATTTATTGTGTAACTAAAACTTTCAAAGTATATTTAGCTCAATTCTTTAAACATACCATAGAATTTGGATAATCTGCAGCAGTTTGTAATCAATCCTCTTTTATGTATCTTAATTAAGCTGTTACAAAACTAAAAGTCTTGTAAGACCTAATTTCTCCCACCCCCTCCAGTAAACTGGAAGAAGCCATTTTTATTTCATGGAACACAATATTTCAAAAAAATAAAATATCCTGTACAAAGCACAACATGCCTACATTCACTCTCCCCTTCTCCATTTTCAAGTCAAGATTGCATTTGAGAAAGTTAAATTAGGCTTAAAGTTGTATTCTATTTTCTTCATAGTTTACAGAATGTAAATTGTAATTAGAAAGAAAGTTCAGTTTTTAATCAAAATTTCTAGGCTGCAGTATTTTTATTTCTGTTCAAAAATCTCTATTGTAATCCCTCCAAGTTTCACCTTTTATTAATGTTAAGTATATAAACCAGAAGTGAAACAACTATACACGGAAACCCTTCGATATATACTATTTCAACAGATGCAGAAGGAGCTCAAGAGAAAATTGTGATATCTGATTTTAAGTACTTTTGTCCGAAAATAACATAACACCACATTTTACTAAATTGTATATTGCAGTTTTCAATAAATGTCAGTTCCCCCCCCCCCCCCTCCCAATAAACCATAACGTAGAGAGAACACCAGAAAAACAATTAAACGCTTCTGTGCGATTAAGTAGAAATTACAATTCTTCTTGCATCTAATCAACACTCCAGATAGGTCACAATAGCGATTCTTTGACAATAGTATCCGCTACAAAAATACGATATACTAACCATACACAACAGTAAAAGAATCTTGACATTATATACATCAAGATTTTTCTCATCATTTCAGACATTCTTTGTATCAAGTCCGTATTATGTTTAATTTATTCGCAAATTCTATTAATTGGTGGAATAAACCAAAGACGAATAAACTCAACCCTTTTTCAGTGTCTGTCGAATATGCTTTGCTGTCGTGTCGCCATCTATTGAAAACTGTAGAATCGAGAAATAATAATCATTCTTCTTTAGTGGTGCCATCTAGAGGAAAGAAATCAGACCCAGCAAAAAGTTCCCATTCGAGTAGAAAATTATTGCAGTAGAATGAATTATCGGCCATTGCAAGGTAATCCGTTGAATTTTACTTTGAGGTAAAAAGTTCCTTTCATCCCAAAGTAAATTTAAAAAAAATTATTACTATCTCAGCGAATTTTTATTCAATTTAGGTAATATTTCAGCACAATACGATAATAAAATATAAAGTTTAAAAATTAAGGACAACATACATTCGCAAAGTTAAAAAACCGATAAATAAA
The DNA here is from genome assembly GCA_951213105.1 of Amaurobius ferox. Lineage (NCBI taxonomy): Eukaryota > Metazoa > Arthropoda > Arachnida > Araneae > Amaurobiidae > Amaurobius > Amaurobius ferox. The sequence goes on from OX578138.1 coordinate 47,858,650, forward strand.
TAGAACTTAGTGTGCGATCAGATGTTTTTAAGTTCAGAAAAAACGTCTGGAACGACACGGTGTAAGATATCTCCGTGTATATCCCCCTCCATGGGCTGGGAGCACCTGCAAGCATCTGCTCTTGAATTATTATCTGCTATGCAAATTTGACAAACAGCGAAAAATGGGATTTTCGATTTTAAAAATTCTATTACTTTTAAACCAATAAAATCTCGCCGTCAACCTGAAGATGTACTTCTATACTGAATTTCGCCCCTGTCCAAAGTTTCGATTTTCCGCTACTGAGGACGCAGAAAAAAAAAACACAAGAAAGGATTTTACTTTTTCTTATTATTTATTGAACACAAAGTATTGTTTTCTAAAAAACTTTTTGAATTCCAAATTTGGACGGATAGGCACGGTTTAAGACAATTCTGAATCGATTTCGAAGAATTTTGGAAAAACGTCCGTCTGTGTGTTAAGTCTGAACCCGATACCTAAACAAATCAACAAATAAAAGTAAAAACTAATGCACCTATCACTACGCTATCAAATATGTTTGGATACATCACGCAAAAAAACTAACTATAAGATAAAAAAAATCTGATGTGGGCAGCACATGACTTTCCTTATATAATGCAATGAATTTACTATTTTTACAGTAAAAGAAATTGGGTTATTCTTATAGTAGATACTTATATTCTTTCCAAAATACTGAATTTTTGTCAGTGAGTAGTCATTTTCATTGATTTAGCGTCATTTTTATCCATTTGGCGAATTTTTCGTTAATTTAGCAACATTTAAAAAAGTTGCCAAGTTGGCGACATTCCAAATTCGTCGCCAAAATCTCGCCGAGCGTTATGAACGGAAAATTAAGTTATTCTTACAGCAGATAAATGACTATTAGCGTTTAAATACAAAAGTATAATTCAAAGTACCTTTTTTCATGAATGGAACGAGCTAAATCCACGAAAATGATGTCATCAAATTTATCGCAGGGTATTACATATAAAAAGTGAACATGTTTCTCAATAGGAAATATATATTTTTTTATTTTACACGATTTTTTGATAATTTTTTTGAAAAATGTGCTTTTTCTCGAGAACGGTTCATGTTAGCGTTCTAAAATTTATGTCAATCGTTTTCTAAAGAAAATTTACATAAATGTTTATTTGCGTAACTTTATTAGAGGTTTTGATTTTTTGACGTTTTCAAAATTTCACTCGAAAATTTAGGGGGGTTCTGAACATTCGATTGCTTATAACAATAGGCTTCCAGTGTTTACGGATTGTAATTTTTGTACGAAATTTCGTTCGAATCGGTCCATTCGTTCGTCAGTTATCGTCTCTACAGACTCACACAAACTCACAGACATAGACTCACTGACCCAGATACACACACCACTTTAAAAATGTTCGATTCGTGATCAGGGATGCTTGAAACGTGTTCTGCCGTCGAAAACTCGAATTCGAATTTTCGACCTCATCACAAAACTTTCCTTATACATTATGTATATAAGGAAAGTAATAATACAAAATAATCCTTCAAATCTAGTTTAAGAAAATCTGATGTGGGCAGCACATGACTTTCCTTATATAATGCAATGAATTTACTACTTTTACAGCAAAAAAAAAGTATGTTATTCTTATAGTAGATACTTGTATTCTTTCCAAGATATTGAATTTTCGTTAATTAGTCGTCATTTTCGTCAATTTAGCGTCATTTTTATCCATTTGGCGAGATTTTCGTTAATTTGGCAAATTTAAAAAAGTCGCCAAGTTCGCAACATTCAGCTAAATTTGTCGCTAAAATCTCGCCAAGCGTTATGGATGGAGAAATAAGTTATTCTAAAGCAGATAAATGACTATTGGCGATCAAATACAAATTTATTACTCAAAGTATCTTTTCTTATGAATGGAACGTGCTAGATCCACAAGAATTATGTCACCAAATTTATCGCATGATATTACATATAAAAAGTGAACATGTTTCTCAACAGTTAATATATATTTTTTTAATTTATGGGATTTTTTTTATAAATTTATTTGAAAAATATGAAATATCTCGAGAGCGGTTCATGCTAGCGTTCTAAAATTTATGTCAATCGTTTTCTAAGGGAAAATTACATAAGAAATGTCTATTTGCGTAACTTTATTAAAGGTTTTAATTTTCTGAGGATTTTTTCAAAATTTCACTCGAAAATTTAGGGGGGTTCTGAACATTCGATTGCGTTTAAAAACAATAAGCTTCCAGTATTCACGGATTGTGATTTTTGTAACAAATTTCATTCGAATCGCTCCATTCGTTCGTGAGATATCGTCCCCAGACTCACTGGCGCGCGCGCGCACACACACACACACACACACACACACACACACACACACAGAGAGATCACCACAAAAATGTTTGATTCGTGATCAGGGATGCTTGAAACATGCTCTCCCGTCGAAAACTCGAATTCGAATTTTCGACCCCGTCACAATACTTTCCTTATAAATTATGCATATAAGGAAAGTAATAATAGAGACTTATAGATAAAATTTTTAGTTATTCTCATGATTAGAACTCAAATTATTCGAATTGCAAGATAATTATCGCAATATTCCTTATGGGGTAAAAAAACATTCTCCGAACAATAATATGTGGTATATGGGTGGCCGTGTGTGTATGTGTGTTGGTAGTGCCCCCCAAAGTTTCATATACAACGCAGAATATTTAATTAAGAAACCAATGCCTCAAAGATTTAAAAAGAAGTTGTTCTGTGGTACAGAGATATAGCAGTGAGCACAAAATCAACCCTCAACTATTTTCGGTCTGACGTCGAAACCAAAACAACTTTGTTCCAAATCCGAAAAGTTTGTTTATACTTACGGAAGACACATCACCGATATTCACTACCTAAACCTTTCTTTTGAACGCACGGCTGTCAGAACATTTTACTGAGAAACGGATTATTTTTAGAGCACTTGGACAGGAGGTTCTGCAATTGAAAAAGCATTTTACACACGTATGTGGATCCCATTAGAAATCTACTAGGTTTTTTTTTTTTTAATTACTCTTTCAAACAGTAGGATTTTTTCAATACAGTAAACTTTCGTTAATCCGGTATCGAATGGTTCGGCACGTTCAATAATCCGGCGTACCTTTCGAATGACACTTGGGTCTCTTTGGATGCATTCGACGGTCTGGGTCGAGAAAAAAGGGGGAAAAAATGCGATGTGCACAGCACATGACTTTCGCTAAAAACTTAAATTCATCTTCTCTTTATTTCTTTAATAATTTATTAAATTGAATTTAATTGCAAAAAATAACACTGAATTTGCACTTTTAATTCAATTTTCGTTTGTTACCTGGACATATTTTCAAAGATGGAGCCGCAAAAAACTAAAATATCTTGAGAACGGTTAGTTCCAGAGTAATGGAGTTGGTTTTATTCTTTTTATCGTCAAGATTTACGTATAAAACAAGCATTTAATGGATACATTTGAGTATACGTAGTCTTTTATTTCATATTTTAACGATTTTTACGAGCCATTTCGCAAATAAAAGGTTATTTTTTTCCGAATCGTACCAAAATCTAATCAGCACCAAGGTAACCCACAAGTGACTTACATATCAAATTTTATGAAATTTGGTCAATTAGTTTGAGTTAAAGTGGATACATACATTTCACAGACAGACAGACGCACGCACGCACGCACACACACGTCACGCTAAAAACAGTTTTTTCGTATTTTAAAGGTCCCAAAACATGTAGATCTGTTGAAAACTCGACGTGCTATTTTCGACACGATTCCAATGCTTTCCCTATACATTACCGTGTATTGCAGGGAAAGTAAAAATCCTCTACCACGGGGTAACTGCTTTAATGAATCTATTAAATCAAGTTATATTACATATATTAATCAGTCGAGAACTCACGATCCATTGATAACAGCAATGAATGATAAAATATCCTCTGAAAAAAATATAAAAAAAAAGTCCAATTTTAAATCGTTACCCACTTAAAATAAATGTGCCGAAAATATATCTATATTGCGGTAATCTCTGAATTCCCGTCAAATAAACACAAATCAGTATCAAAACTTGGCGGTATTAATTTCATTTCCATCGCTCTATTTCTCATCACGGAGCATTTAGCAGGACTTTGATAAATAAATTTGCGATCTAGTGGAAAGATTTAATAGTCAGAAGCCCGTCTTTCAAGATTCTACAACAGGAGCGATAACAGTCGTGGAGGAGAAGATGGGGTCAAAGAAAGAACTTATCTGAAATTCTATTTATTTACTCGGTCTGCCATCGCTGTTTTATTATTGATAATGGCTTCCTCACCCACATACGAAACGGCCACTTGAGCGCCATTTTCAGATTTGGAACTCGTGTAAGTAGATTTCCGAAAGTAATGTGGAGTGGTGAAATAAATGAAGCAATTGTGAAAAGCAATTCCGTTTAATTTTATGCATGAAAGAGATGTGCAGATGTTGATTATGCATGATTCCCGGGAAAGTCTTTCTGGACGCCAGTAACTTTGTAGGGAAAGATGCATGAGTGTATACGCTAGAGATCTAACTACAGCAAGGTAATGATGCACAATCGAATAAAGGGCTGCTACAGGGTGGCTTTTTATTGGGGTGGCCAATATACAGGGTGTCCCATCAAGACCGCCCAAACTCTGCACAGCCAGATTTCTTGCTTGGAATACATAAAAATTGTCCAAAAAACTGTACTTCTACGACCCATAGTTTTCGAGAAAAATGCGAGAGATATGTATGACGTCATATCCGGTGTACGAAAAAACAACTTTATTGGAAAAATGAACATCGTATAACATAAAGCCGGACGTGGGGGTCCGGTTTTATGGCCGCCACGATCGCCAGATCTGACACCTTTGGATTTCTTCCTATGGGGCAATCTGAAAGAATTGGTCTATCGAGACCTATTTACTACAGAAAGTGACTTAGTTGCTCGTCTTCATGCTGCGTGTACTTTTGTGGACACCACGCTGCTGCAACGTGTGCAGTCAGCCATTCCACGGCGCGCGCATGCATGCCTCGATATGCGCGGTGGTCATTTTGAACATCTTCCTATGTACACATATGCAAATACCGATGTTCATGTTTCCAATAAAGTTGTTTTTTCGTACACCGGATATGACGTCATACTTTTCTCTCGCATTTTTCTCGAAAACTATGGGTCGTAGAGGAACAGTTCTTTGGCCAATTTTTATGTATTTCAAGAGAGGAATCTGGCTGTGCAGAGTTTGGGTGGTCTTGATGGGGCACCCCGTATAGGCTGTCTCCCGTCACATGAAACGCGAATAAGGAATTACACATGTGTATTGTCAGGGCGCGGTAGCCCATTGGTTAGCGCGCTGGAGTTGCACTCTGTAGGCCTGGGTTCGATTCCAGCCACTGCCAAAACTGCCGCCGTGTTCATGCGGAGTACGATCACGTTAAACATGTGGGTCCGAAAGTCCTTCCGAGAGGTTGGTGGTAGGGGAAGGAGGGTACGGTCCCTGTGGATGCCTCCCCCACTGGGTTCCCTTCTAAATTGGGTGGCACTTCCCGACCGTCCAAACAGTTACCTTACACCTTTCTGGTAGGTCGGACGGTCTGGGTTTCAACAACAACAGCATGTGTATTGTCGGGGCGCGGTAGCCCATTGGTTAGCGCGCTGGAGTTGCACTCGGTAGGCCCGGGTTCGATTCCAGTCACTGCCAAAACTGCCGCCGTGTTCATGCGGAGTACGATCACGTTAAACATGTGGGTCCGAAAGTCCTTCCGAGAGGTTGGTGGTAGGGGAAGGAGGGTACGGTCCCTGTGGATGCCTCCCCCACTGGGTTCCGGTCTAAATTGGGTGGCACTTCCCGACCGTCCAAACAGTTACCTTACACCTTTCTGGTAGGTCGGACGGTCTGGGTTTCAACAACAACAACATGTGTATTGTCGGGAAGTGCCTTACACCTTTTTGGTAGGTCGGACGGTCTGGGTTTCAACAACAACAGCATGTGTATTGTCGGGACGCGGTAGCCCATTGGTTAGCGCGCTGGAGTTGCACTCGGTAGGCCCGGGTTCGATTCCAGCCACTGCCAAAACTGCCGCCGTGTTCATGCGGAGTACGATCACGTTAAACATGTGGTCCCTGTGGATGCCTCCCCCCCTGGGTTCCGGTCTAAATTGGGTGGCACTTCCCGACCGTCCAAAGAGTTACCTCACCTTTCTGGTAGGTCGGACGGTCTGGGTTTCAACAACAACATGTATATTGTCATGAATCAGAAGAAACCTGCGATTTTCTTAGGAATTCCAATTTCCCTGCTTTTACAGTTTATTTTATTTTTTATTTTTGAAGAATTCCCTAATTTCTCCATAATGTTGATATTCCCTGACGTTCCCGTGATTTCCAGGTTCTGTGGCCACCCTGTACTAGTGGAGAATATTAAAAACATTGGGATAACGAACTCGGGAGAACAAAGCGAGATGGACGAAAAAGTCAATTATAAAATTGTAGAGCATTGTCTAAGGAGTAGGAATTGATCATAAAACTGACGTTTACGTCACACATTATAGTTATTGGCGAGTCGCTGTCCTATTCAGGTAAAAAATAAAAATCTGATGTGGGCAGCACATGACTTTCCCTGCAGATTCAAATTCAGAAATTCTCTATTACTTTCCTTATATACATAATGTATAAGGAAAGTATTGTGACGGGGTCGAAAATTCAAATTCGAATTTTCGACGGGAGAGCACGTTTCAAGCATCCCTGATCACGAATCAAACATTTTTGAAGTGATGTCTGTGTGTGTGTCAGTGAGTCTGTGGAGACGATAACTGACAAACGAATGGACCGATTCGAACGAAATTTGGTACAAAAATCACAATCCGTAAACACTGGAAGCCTATTGTTTTTATACGCAATCGAATGTTCAGAGCACCCCTAAATTTTCGAGCAAAATTTTGAAAAAATAGTCAAAAAATCAAAACCGCTAATAAAGTTACGCAAATAGACATTTCTTATGTAATTTTCATTAGAAAGCCAGTGACATAAATTTTAGAACGCTAACGTAAACCGTTCGAGATATTGCACATTTTTCAAAAAAATTATCAAAAAGTTATATAAAATAAAAAAAATATTTCCTATTGAGAAACATGTTCACTTTTCATATGTAATACCATGCAATAAATTTGGTGACATCGTTCTCGTGGATCTAGCTCGTTCCATTCATGAAAAAAGTATACTTTGAGTAATACTTTTGTATTTGAACGCCAATAGTCTGCTGTAAAAATAATCTGCTGTAAAAATAACTTATTTCTCCGTCCATAACGCTTGGCGAGAGTTTGGTGACGAATTTGGCGGAATGTCGCCAACTTGGCAGCATTTTTAATTGTTGCCAAATTAACAAAAATCTCGCCAAATTGATAAAAATGACGCTAAATCAATGAAGACTAATTGAAGAAAATTCAATATCTTGGAAAGAATATAAGTATACTATAAGAATAACATTTTTTTTAACTGTAAAAGTAGTAAATTCATTGCATTATATAAGGAAAGTTATGTTCACATCAGATTTTTTCTTTAATAATTCATTAGATTGAGTTTAATTGCATCAAATAACACTAAATTTGCATTTTTAATTCAATTTTTGTTTTCATTTGGTAATTGAACATTTTTCCGATAGCGGCGTAACAAAAATGCAAGAAATCTCAAATATCTTGAGAACGGTTAGTTCAAAAATTGCGTTTAAAACAAGAATTTAATTGATACATATCAGCATACGTATTTTTTTTTTTCTTTTTTAAGATTTTGGTGATTTTCACGGGTCATTTCGTAAAAAGGCAGGTTGTTCTTTTCAGAATCGTACCAAAACCTAATCAGCACCAGAGTGTCCCACAAGTAACTTATCTACCACATTTTGTGAAATTTGGTCAATTAGTATTTTAGCTAGAGTGGATACATGAAATTTTTACGGGCCATTTCGCAAAACAAGACGGGTTCTGTTTTTATAAATCGTACCAAAAACTAATCTGCACCAGGGTCACATCCAAGGGACTTACCTACCAAATTTTATGAAATTCGGTCCATTAGTTTTTGAGTTAGAGTGGATATATATATTGCACACACACACACACAGACGTCACGCTAAAAATGGTTTTTTCGTATTCTAGAGGTCTCGAAACGTGTAGATCCGTCGAAAACTCGAGTTGCGATTTTCGGCATGATTCCAATACTTTCCCTATACATTACCATGTATTGCAGGGAAAGTAAAAACATTTACATAAAAAAAAACCACTCAAATAAAAAACACATGCAAAGGAATCTAATCTAATACACAAACTGTTCAAAATGTTCTTCGTCAGCAACAATGCCCGTTTGAATTTGAGAAAGAATATGACCGCGTTCTTTGACAAACACTGCTGGTGTCAACGCGTTATGGGTCCCTGATAATACGACTTTTTAATTTATTAACTTCCATATTCGCGTTTCGGGCGTTCCTGGTGGCGATTTCTACTCATTAGATATAATCCTCTACAACTTTGTGATTGACATTTTTCTTCTATCTCGCTTTGCTGCAGAGTTGGTTATTTTAAGTTTTTAGATTCTCCACTTGGGGCGCTGCAATTACTTTTATTTAATCGAACATGGTCACTTCAGCTTAGATAGAGCCAACTTGTACACCCATGAACAACACCGGCCGCTCAATCAGCTGCTCATGCCCTCAGATGAGTGGGGGCGGTCTGGGGCATTCCACCCATGAACTACAAGAAGCAAAAATCGTACTCCATACAAACATTAACTAGAATGTGGCTCAAATCGATCAAATCTTTCGCTTGATACTAAGTTTGATAAGTACCCCCCGAGGAGACCAAATAACGTCACAAACACAAAAATTGTATCGTGGCTATTTTTCACTACAATTATTAAACTATTAAGTTTCGTGATCACTGAGCCATAAATAACCACTTTTATGATTATGTCAAATTGTGTCATATCCTGTCATGTTAAGAAAATATAAAATTTCGAATAAATTTCAAAGTTTTCGCTCGAATTTAAAAAAAAAAATCCATCTAGTTCTAGATATTTTGATAACACAAAAGGATATGAAGTTTTGTGAAAATCTATTAAATATTTGTGGCAGTTATCGTGTATACAAGATATCAACTACACAGACGGACGGCAAAAATATAGTTAAAGCGTGTTCAGGAGGTTCTAAAACATATATTGGCATTAAAATCTCGAAATCGAAAATTTTGTGAAAACAATACTTTATACTTCGTAAGCGAAAGTAATAAAATTGATGAGTGTGGCAAAATTTTCAATTAACAAATTTCGATATTGTGTGAAAACGATAATATAAATTAGAATTTTCAAATAACCCAATCTTACAGAAAAAAAAGAAAGAAAGAAAAATGGGCTTTTGTAACCGATAACGATAATATAAATTAGAACTTCCAAATAATCCCCAGTCTTACAATAAAAAAAAAATGTAGGCTTTTGTTGAAACTGATTAATATAAGCATACACAATTTAAGAATAATTACTTCCGGGCAGTAAAATAAATATAGCGGTTCACTTCTAATAACAAATTTGAAAACTGAAGTCGATCATGATAAGCAAAAAAAGTATAAAAAATAAGAGTACACATCCTTAAATCAGAAGTAGTTTATTTACTCATTTCCCGAAAATAGGCCCCCTACTTATCACATTCTTCAATGAAGATAAAATAAAAAAAATATTTAAATAAGCCGATAAGATATAAAGCACAACTGGAGCAACAATTCGATAAAGGTAGAAAAAAAAAAGATGGGGGAAAAAATCATCTCAAATACATTCATGAGTGCTCGTGCGCTATACAGGGTTCGTCCATGAGCACCCACAATAACTTTGTAAGGAAAAGCACGTGATCAGTATTTCTTTCAGGCATACATCCAGGGAAACTTTGGAGATTATTATTCGCCCCCTCCCCTCCCCCACAATGGAGACTTTTTATGCCAACCTACTTATATGACAGCATATTAGTGCATGTGATTTATGTGACAACATTTAGATATATTTATATAGGGCAAGTAGAAAATACCCCCCCTTCCGTAAAGTTTCATTCGTCCCCAGGCCCAAAAAGTCCTGAAATAAACACTGCTCATGAGTATACACGTTAGGTTTATCTAGAACAGTGGTCCTTAAACTATGGTCCGCGGCCCGATTTAATGCGTCCCGCGGGGGCCCAATGCATGATTGAGATAAAAATAACACAAATGTAATAATATAGCATTATAATAGTTTAAGAGCATCCCGTTTCACTTATACCAAGTCGTTTTTACAACTTCATATGCTGTTTTTATCGGGAATTTAAAAAACAGATTAACAGTAAATTTCGGTGTCATAACTAGAATATAGTTTTTATTTTTACCCTCTCATTTTTACTTTCCCCTCCACTTCCTCTTATGCGGTATCTGAAACACGGGCTTTTGTGGCGTGTAGGAACAGATTATTAACGCATTTTTACAAATTTCTTTTAAAAAAAAATCTGATGTAGGCAACACATGACTTTCCTTATATAATGAAATGAATTTACTACTTTTAGAGTAAAATAAATAGGTTTTTCTTCTAGTAGATACTAATATACTCTCCAAGATATTGAATTTTCGACAATTAGTCGTCATTTTCATTGATTTAGCGTCATTTTTATCCATTTGGCGAGATTTTCGTTAATTTGGCAACATTTCAAAAAGTCGCCAAGTTGGCGACATTCCGCCAATTTCTTCGCCAAAATCTCGCCAAGCGTTATGGACGAAGAAATAAGTTGTTCTTACAGCAGATAAATTGGCGTTCAAATGCAAAACTATTACTCAAAGTATCTTTTTTCATGAATGGAACGAGATAGATCCACGAGAATGATGTCACCCAATTTATTGCATGATATTATATATGAAAAGTGAACATGTTTCTCAATAGGAAATTTTTTTTTTCTATTTTATATGACTTTTTGATAATTTTTTGAAAAATGTGCAATATCTCGAGAACGGTTCATGTTAGCGTTCTATAATTTATGTCAATTGTTTTCTAATGAAAAATTACATAAGAAATGTCTATTTGCGTAACTTTAATATTGGTTTTCGATTTTTTCAAAATTTCATTCGAAAATTTAGGGGGGGTCTGAACATTCGATTTCGTATAAAAACAATAGGCTTCCAGTGTTTACAGATTGTGATTTTTGTACCAAATTTGGTTCGAATCGGTCCATTCGTTCGTCAGTTATCGTCTCCACAGACCCACTGACACACACACACACACACACATACTTTCACACACACACACACACAGACATCACTTCAAAAATGTTTGATTCGTGATCAGGGATGCTTAAAACGTGCTCTCCCGTCGAAAACTCGAATTCGAATTTTCGACCCCGTCAAAATACTTTCTTTATACATTATGTATATAAGGAAAGTAAAAAGTATTTCTTCTACAAATTGGAAACGTTTGCACAAGGAATTACATTTAGTTTTTGTACGACATATTTACATGAATTTTATTTTAAAAATTACATATTTAAATTCAGCGTATAGATCAAAAACTTACTGATAAAGACTTGGCCAACTATGTAAATGATTGGTATAGCACATTTTGAGATCCGGCTAAAAGTTCGAGCCGAGGAACAGCAGTTTCATGCCTCCCATTAGCGTTGTTTGAAAACAATTTGTTTGGAATCTCTCTATATTAAAAAAAAAAAAATGGCTAACGTCACCGCCGCTGTTTGACAAATTTCTATTCTTCGTGCCGCAAAAACTACAGCACAAAAATATAAAATTTGGTAGACTTGTAACAGGTTTGGGAAATACGCTAAAATAAACAGTTTTTCGATTTAAAATTTAACTGATATAATGATATTTAATGTCAAAGATAAAATATTTGAGCTGCGAGTTCGTGTCCTGAACAGACTAGCAATAGCAAGACCACGAATTTTTCCAGGCATGTACCTACATAGTTGAATTTTTGCAGGAGGGAGCCCTCTTTATTTAAATTTCAATTTAGTTTATGAGTTATTCTATTTTTTATGCACTTCTGAAGGGGAAAATATTCTTCCGTATGTCTCTCGAGTTTCTCTTCCTCGTACTGCAAAGACTATAGCAGACAAAAATATGAAATTTGGTATATTTGTAGAAAAATAAAAGGGAACCATGTTGAAAAACAATTTTTCAAATTAAACATGAGTTTGGCTTGAAATAGCGAGTAGAAGGAGAAGCATCCCGACTCGCGAAGCGAGTTACAGGAGTTGGCGAAGCTAGCAGGGGGGTGGAGACCCCCTAGTATTTAAAAAAATATTCTAAAATTTTATATTTATTTTATTGTTCAAATTGTTACTTTTTGTGCGTTATTTTACTAGCAGGTTTCAAGTATTATTTCTTAAGATGTTTTGGCTCACTACATGTTTGAAAATTTTATTGCGGTCCGCACATCAAAAAAGTTTGGGGACCGCTGATCTTGAGTTAAGTGATTATTGCCCAATCGAATAAAAGCGATTAAAAATAATTGCAACAAGTTAGGATAACGAACTCGTTAACAAAGCGAGATAGATGAAAAAAGCCAATTTTAAAAAGTTGTAGAGCATTGTGTACTGAGTAGCAATCGATACCATGAACGAACAAAACGCGTATGTGTAAGACAATAAATATATGTCAAAAAGTCGTATCATCAAGGTCTGTAACACGGTGACACCTGCAAGGATTGCTAAAGTACGCGGTTATCTTTATCGAATTCAAATGTGCATTGTTACTGACACAGCATTTTGAACAGGCTGTATACATTAAGATTCCTGTGCAAGTGTATATTTTAGCCTTCCTGAATAAGACAGTAAATCGCCAATAATCATATTGTGTCAAAAATGTCGGGTGATCAGTTTTATGGTTGGTTTCTACTCATAATAGAATGCTCTACAACTCTGCAATTGACCTTTATCGTCTATCTCACTTAGTCGCCAAATTCCTTATTCTAACTTTTAAATTCTCTACTAGCGGGCCCTACAATCACTTCTATTCGATCGGGCATGGAACTACGGACAGATGTAACATACACGCTTAAGGACCTTTCCCAACAACATTATTGGGGTGCTTTCCAAGGAAATTTCCAAGGAACCCTGTATAAAAAGAAAAATGTTTATATCTTACAAACATGAATGTGTTGCTAATAATAAATTCGTTCATTTTATATCAAATATCTGAAAAGAATAATATTTAGACAAGGTAATTAAGGTTATCTAACTGTAAAAAGACAACACCCCAAAACTTAATTATTGTGTAGCGACTAGAGAACATTAAATCGAGTCAACAATTTGGGGTCCCAATGGATACGAATCTGCAAAGATTATTTGTTAAAAGAATACAAATATTTTGCCTACTTTTAAAAATGACCACTCAAATAGCTGGAGTGTGAGTTCGTCTCGTCTTTCTCATATATTTACATTCCAGACTGTTTTAAGGTAACTTGCATCAAAATTAGTACCAAATACTTTTTTTTAACTTCAAACGGATCATATATGTATATTACCATAAACTATGGGGCAGGAGTCCAGAAGCCATGTGCTAACCCAGAGCACATGAGAATGAATGAGAGAGAGTTGAGTTGTGTCCAAGAGGAAGAAAGAAAGAAAGAAAATATACAGAGTAGGCCATGGATATTATAGGAAGGACCAACAGTTTCCACTGAAACTCAACCCAGGGAATAAATGCTGGAGATAAACAACCGTAATTAAGATAAGGTAAATAGAATGAACAGGAATCATAGATGAAAATTTTTAGACTATAATAAATAGGAGGCACAGGAGAATTGAATAATATATATATATATATATTACCATGAACTATGGGGCAGGAGTCCAGAAGCCATGTGCTAACCCACAGCACATGAGAATGAATGAGAGAGTTGAGTTGTGTCCAAGAGAAAGAAAGAAAATATACAGAGTACACCATGGATATTATAGGAAGGACTAACAGTTTCCACTGAAACTCAACCCAGGGAGTAAATGCTGGAGATAAACAACCGTAATTAAGATAAGGTAAATAGAATGAACAGGAATCATAGATGAAAATTTTTAGACTATAATAAATGGGAGGCACATGAGAATTGAATAATATATATATATGCAATGGTTGTTGAGATAGTCCAAGTAAGAGACCTTTCAGGTTACAAAAATCTACTTTATTAGATGACACTCTTAAAACATAATTTGTTACATTGGGTCGAGCTCTCCGTCGGCGTCCATCTCGTAAGAGATTTCAGAGCAGTCTGAATAGGTTAGCATAAGTTACAGTTATGGCGGAGGGAGGAATTTGTGGCGACATGGGACGCATCCTGTCTTCGTTCCTTATGCTTTAAAAATGCGATGGGGATGCAGTTTCATATGAGAAAATTTATGTAGAGGTTAAGATTAGTGACCATATACGGTATGGTAGAGGAAAAGGGGAAGTACTGGCAGACTTTGTTAATATTAATAGCGTGGAATAGAATTTAACATAGTTGCAATGAGTGTAAGACATGAAATAGGAATAAGAATTCTGAAAGAAAAGGGCGCTTTATTTGGGAAAACTTAAAATTTCTGTATCATATATATATTTATAAACAAATTTAAAAATATTCAAAGAGAGAAAACAATTGAAATGAAAAATACTAAGCTAGTGTTACATGTTAGATTAACACAGCATTAGCATCAGTACAATAAAGGTATATTAAAAATACATCTAATTATTGCGCTGAAAGATGAAATTAATAATTAAACTTAAAGAACAACCGAGGAACTAGAGAGATATCGTACTGTACTACACATTAAGACTGCATAAAAACTTATTAAGAACACTGTATTAAATAATCGCTGGAATGAGTTATAAAGACAAATATTTTGGGGGAAACAGAACATATATTAAAATAAATCTATAACAATAAAATAAAGAGAATAATAGAATGAATTACAATGGATAGAAATGAATAGAAGGCAAAGTAATTGCAAAATCGACAGAACCCTTTGCATTCTAAGAAAAAGCTATTTCCATTAAATAAGCTTGAGAAAGAATGTTGATGATTTGATTTGTTTGGTTACATCAGACACTAATAATATCCAATTAGATTTTCTATCCGGGTAATCTGTAATTATTGCCTAATGAACCATCAATAAGTGATACTGACTATTTGTTTGGGTTTAAATCTTAAATTTGACTCATCTAATAAAATAACTAATTTATATGATAAAAAAGGTAATTTTATTTTTAATATTAATAAATTATTACCATTTAATTCATGTAATTCTATTCAGTTATTTCGTAATATAATAATCAGATTTTAAGAATACATAAATTATCCAATAAAAAATATACGCATAACCTATAAAATACTAATAAATTATATAATTATCAAATATATTTAGTGAATAGTATTGTAAAAAGTTTAACTTGATAAAAAGTATGCATTTAAAAATGTTTAGGTAACATTGTCAATTTCTAATACTGATGATGTTGTTGAGACCCAGACCGTCCGACCTACCAGAAAGGTGTTGAAGACCCAGACCGTCCGACTCGTCCAGAGGACACGAGCAACCATTTGGACGGCCGGTACCAGAAAGGTGTAAGGTAACTGTTTGGACGGCCGGAAAGTGCCACCCAATTTAGGTCGGAACTCCGTGGGGGAGGCATCCACAGGGACCGTACCCTCCTTCCCCTACCACCAACCTCTCGGAAGAACTTACGGACCCACATGTTTAACGTGATTTGGCTTCGCGTGAACACGGCGGCAGATTTGGCAGTGGCAGGAATCGAACCCGGGCTTACCGACTGCAATTCCCACGCGCTAACCACTGGGCTACCACGCCCTTAATACTGATGTGAATAACATCTATGCTTAGGGTTTCTGTGGCGAAAAACGGAGCGTTGCGAAACATTTAAACACTTTGGGCACTTATACCCCCAGGTCTAATAGATAAAAATATAAACAATTTTCTTGGTTTTGTCGGAAATAGGGCCCAGATTATAAATATATAAAAATAATTTCAATATTGTGAACTGCTTTTGGATTCCACTATCTACCTTTTGATTTTCACATTTGCAAAAAAGCATTTCAAAAAAAGTAAAACATGTTGTAAAGCTGCATTTGCGCTTATTACAGAGTTTATTCTCTTTAATTTTAATTTATTTTATTTATTATTATCGCTAACGCATTTCTATACTATAACTACCAGCCCATTTATGTCTTAAAATGGACCTCTATGGATATTGTTTTTACCTTCTATTTTTATCCTTAGTCTTGGTCTATAGTTACTTATTTGTAACAGATATGCTAGAGATGGGTTTTATTAACACTTTACAACAAAGTTGAAAAGTGTTTATGACTTTGTTCATTCTGTCTGTCTGTCAGCACGATAACTGCCGTAAAAATGACTTAATCGAATGAAATTTTAGTATGTTATTCAGACGGTCTGTAGGACCTATGGGAATATATATGAATAATATCACCCAATTAGTTTTGGATTGAACCCGGGTTTAAAAAATGAAATACATTGAGACCTATGGGACCTAATTTTTCAAACATTTTTTAAGCGGATTTAAAATTCACAAATTGCTTCGAAAATTTTAGGTAATATTCAAATTGTTCCATAAAATATATAAAAGAAAAAAAATCAGCGAAATATATTCACTAGTTTTTTAAATAAAAATTAAAATAATAATAACACCTTATATGAAGCGATCACGTGACCATGATATGAAAAGATCACGTGACCCACTTCAAAATGATATATGGCATCCATCTTGTCTCAAAATCGTGATTTTTAAAGTTCTTTTTAATTCATATTGAGTGTTGTATCCGTCCTAAAGCCACTTTATTTATGGTTAAATTCTGTGCATCTACATACTGAAACAACGCAATTACAATAAATTTGAGTTTAAATGCTCATCCAAATTTTGATTATTTCTACAACGAAGCCATTTTTCACCTATGCAAAATGTAAACAGCAAAATATGTAGAATGAGTTGTATTAGAATTGCTGTATTTCTTTAACACAAAATCATTTAGTTCATGGAGTCTACTTAGCTGAGATGAATGAAATATTCATTGATTTTACCAAGAGCAGGACAATTTTTTTCGATGAAGTTTTACGCACAGAGTTTAATTACTTGTAGCTCCATGGTCTTAATTTTTAAATAAAATAAATTATTACAGTATTGTGATGAATGACATGAATGGGAAATTATTTATGAATGAAATGCTGCTTTTATAGAAAGAGCCAGGCGTGTTATTTTTTCTATGACGTCATTTGAATGAATTTCAGTTGTTTTCGATGAAGTTTTCAAATATAATAAATTATCGTAGTATTATGATAATTCTAAAATTATTACCGAGGAATGTATCACATTTTAGAGATGTTTAAACCAGGCAATTTATATATCAATGCCGTCATTTGAATGAAGTTCATTTTTTTCGATGAAGGTTTAAGTTTTCAAATATAATAAATTAATGTAGTATTGTGATAAGTTTTAAAATATTACCGAGGAATGTATTGCATTTTAGACATGTTTAAATAAAATTGCATTGAAGTTGGAAAGTGTTTCATAATCAATGCTTTAAGCATGATTGATCTTCCTTGTTGTACTTACCGTAGATTATGCATAGTTTTCGATTAAAAAATTTCAATTTTTATTTATAAATCCATTATGTTATTAGCTGCTTTGGGCAATATCATGATGAAAGTTTTATATTCTGTTTCATATTCTGATTTCCACATACTGACGTCCATTGCACCATTTAATAGTACATTTATATTTCTTATTTGCTTTTGGATTCAACTATCTACCTTTTGATTTTCAAATATTTGCAAAAAAAAAAAAAAAAAAAAAAAAAAAAAAAAAAAAAAGGTAAAACCTGTTGTAAAGCTGCATTTGCGCTTACAGTTTATTCTCTTTTTAATTTATTATTATCGCTAACGCACTTTTATACTATAACTATCAACCCATCTATGTCTTAACATGGACCTCTATGGATATCGTTTTTACCTTCTATTTTTATCCTTAGCCTTGGTCCATAGTTACTTATTTGTAACAGATATGCTAGAGATGGGTTTTATTGTACTAACGGTAGCTTATACATAGTTTTCGATTAAAAAATTTCAATTTATATATATATAGTTATGTAAACAGAAACGTAGAATCAGCATTAATGAAACATGTATGGCCCTTGATAACATACATGGTTTCAGAAATGCTTTTCATATTCATTTTATTCCTTTTATATTCACTAGATTCCATTTATTCAATTTCCAAACTTCTTGCATAGCTCATCGTGCTACACTAGGCTTCTGATTTGCAATTTTTTTACCTTTACCTTCAGTTTACAAGCAATTTTCTTTGGTATTTCTCGGGTATATATATATTACAAGTAATCATAAAAATCTTCAATTATATATATATATATATATATATATATAGTGTTTTAAAAACGAGATTTATGCATCAACTAATCAACTACCGAGATGATTAACTACCCAACTTTAGTATACATGGAAAGAAATTGTATTAGCCAAAGCAACTGTAGATACCTACATATTAACCAGGAAAATAATTTTTAAGATACCTACAATATATTAACAGGGAAAATAATTTTAGTAACTTATCTACATTCGAAGGAACAAAGTGTGAAGTCTATAAGTTAACAATCGAATGTAGATACGCTAACATTAATGAGATTTAATTCAAAAAACACATTAAAAACATTTTCAAAACATATTTTAAAATTTAAAGTGTGAAAGCGGCAAGATATGGAAAGGTGATTAAGAATGACGATAAAGAGGGCAAAGGAGATAAAAAACATGAAAAAATTTACATACTAAGCGATATCCGCAAGGCCTGTTTATTGATTAACTGGAAAGTTTGAGTGCGTGTGAAAAGAAATTCACGCGGCTCAAAGAAATCATAGATTACAGAATAGCCATGAAGGATAAGAAATTAATATTTTAATTTCTTATTCTCATTTAATTAATATTCTGTTAAATAAACGACTATTGGCGAACTGTTAAGCGTCAAAATACAAAACTATTACAAAAAATATTTTTTTATCGTGAATGGAACGAATTAGACCCACGAAAATAAAGTTAAAACAGATTTGTTGCATAATAATACTCACTACCTCTTAAAAAAGACAATTTTATCTTATAAATTTATCTGAAAAGCGTGCAATATCTGGAGAACGGCCTGTGCTAGTGTTCAAAAGTTTGTGCCATTTTTTTCCAATTAAAAATTGCATGAGAAATTATCATAAAATTAATGTTATTAAATGTCCTGATTTTTATTGATTTCTTCAAAATTTCATTCAAAAATTTAGGGGGGGGGGGTGCTTTTGGACATTCAATCGCGATTAAAATTAACAGAATTTCAGTATTCACCGATTGTAAGAATCGTACCAAATTATTTTTGAAATGCTTCATTCGTTCGTGAAATAATGCGCCTACAATCTCACGGACACACACTAATATACATGCACACTGACATACACACACACATCACATATACACACAGACATCGCATCATAAATGCTCGAGTTCAGATATGCTTAAAACGTGAATTTCCGTCGAAAAGTCTAATTTGAATTTTCGACCCCGGGCCAAAGACGCATACCATGCACGGAAAGTAAAAAATAAGTGCTAAAATTTGCAAATTATCTAATTATGTAACAAAAAATCTGAATAACTTACGTAGAGCTGATGCAGGTGCAACAGTTGTAACCATGGTTACCTTTAGACCAACTCCCGATTCTCAATGAACTTATTTCCCTTTCTCTTCATCAGATGGAGAAAAGAGGGCGCTGGGAGATGGAACGATTGGGCAAATTCCGAACAAGTAGGCGTTCACTTCAAGTGTCGGAATTCATTGAGAAGTGCATCATAGCCCCATTTAACGGCAGACGACAATTTTGAAGAAAATTCTTTTTTCTTTCCCATTCATTAAGAATGTTTGCAAACGTGTGTAAAATGCATTAGAAACACTTAGGTGACGTCACTGGCTTAGAATGCAATAGTTTTAGTAAAAAAGATGAAAAATACTGTTTTGAATGCCTTATTAACAGGAGGTTTGTGACGGAGCACGATTAGTAAAAATCGTTTTCTTGGAAGTAAAAGGATGGAATTTTTTGTTTTAACTAGAGAAGCGGATTCCGGTCAAGGTTCTTCCGGTTAAAAAACATTAGTCAATCTTAAAATTCGAAACGGGTCGCAAATTTGGTTTGGGTCATTTGGACAACTCCACAGTTGATTCATATACACACGGT
Source organism: Amaurobius ferox (assembly GCA_951213105.1). Lineage (NCBI taxonomy): Eukaryota > Metazoa > Arthropoda > Arachnida > Araneae > Amaurobiidae > Amaurobius > Amaurobius ferox. The sequence goes on from OX578138.1 coordinate 47,878,921, forward strand.
GGATAATCTGGCCGAGATTTGGCACATGATTGACAATTTGATCAAGATTTGGTGTACGATAGCTAATTTGGTCAGTTTAAAGAAGAATTTGAGAAACTACAAACTTCTACACTTAATGACTACCCCCTTCCCCTTTATCGTACTAGGAATTGATAGCTATGGTTACAAAGGCAAAAGCTCAAACGTTCGGTCCTATAATCATGTTAAAATCCCTTTCGCACCTTGTAAACAAAACTACAGAGAACTGGAGAAAGGCGAATTCATAGGTTAAGGTAAGAGGATCGCAAATGGTAGACTCAGGTTCGATAAACGACGTCGCCCAAAACTATCTACATGTGTACGCTACGCGGAGAAGGACAAGTTAAATCTGTACGTCCGAAAGTCAGGTGATGGGTTGGGTGAAAAATGCTACGGTTTTCTCTGTGATTACCCCCCCCCCCCCTCCCAATAGGATTCTGGTTACATTAAGTGGGACTGTACCGGCCGTCCAACCAGTTAACTTACATCGGACGGTCTGGGTAGAAAGAAAAGAGGGGGGGGGGGGGGGCTTTGGAGTTTGAAGAAAATTCCAAAATTTTTATAACTTCTGCTATATTAAAAATGTAAATAATTTTTATCTTCCCTATTATACGCAGAATAAGTAAAGATATTGGAACAGGAGGGAATAACTAATTATGCTAACCTAAGTAGTAGCCGCAGGGATGTGGGAGGCGGGTATAGGAGTTCAAATCTTTATTCAACAATTAAAATTATTACAGCTGATTCATTATTATTTTATTACTTTCCTTACAACATGCTAATGTATTAGGGAAGTACTGGAATCGTGTCGAAAATCGCGACTCGAGTTTTCGACGAATCTACACGTTTCGGGACCTCTAGAAGAGTATTTCTCGACCACCGGGCCGCGGCCCGGTACCTTGCCTTGGTATTAATTATACTGGGCCGCGAAAAATTCCGCTGGAATGTGTCGTTTTAGCTTTCTAATAATTTTTTTATGAATAAATATTTCATAGTGGAAATATTCAAAGGAGAATAATATTCGTGAATGTGTCGAAAAGCTCAGAACCAGAACGCTCAAATAACATCTGTGTAGCAAATAGCAGTGACCAAGCCGCATTTAAATTTTAATATGAATAAGAAACTACTCAGCTGACGTCTATGGTGAATTACAAAGGATAAATATATTTCTTTCTCAATACGGTTTTTTTTTTTCTTCATCAAACCAACATCAGTAAAATCAATTTAATAATACAATAATCCATTTTATACTAAATAATATTATACATTTTTTAATTAGAAAGGTATTTGCGAGTAAATTTGTTGGGACCGGGTGCTCGTTGTATAAAAAAAGAATTTACCAGAATGCGGTGTCACAAAGGTTGAGAAGCACTGGTCTAGAACACGAAAATACCAGTTTCAGCATTGCTTCTGTGTGTATCTGATTCATGTGTTAGCCTGGTGCTGATTAGATTTAGGTACGATTTTGAAAAAGAAGAACCAGAGTTGTGAAATGGCCCGCAAATATATGTATCCACTCCAGCTGAAAAACTAATAGACCAAATTTCTCAAGATTTGGTAGATAAGCGGCTTGTGGGTTACTCCGGTTAGATTCGAGTACGATTCGAAAAATATAACCTGCAATTTTCTGCAAAATGGCCCGCAAAAATCGCCAAAAACTAAAATAAAAGACAACGTATGGTGAAATGTATCCATTAAAAAGTTTCATATGTCATTTTTGATGGCGAAAAGAATAAATCCAACCCCATAACTCGAAGACTAATTGTTCTCGGGATAATTTAGTTTTTCTTTTCGCATTTTGCCACGTCGCCTTCGAAAATACGCCCAGTCGCTACATGAAAACGAAAATTGAGTTCAAGCTGCAAATCCAGTGTCATTTCAAATAATCATCCACGCTATTTTGTGCAAATAATCTCAATTTAATCACCTGTGAAAGAAATAATGAGAATGTGAATTTGTGTCTGCAAGGAAAGTCATGTACTGCCCACATCAGATTTTTTTTTACAGAAAAATAGAATTACTTTTCTTTTCTTCAGTGTGTTATAACAAACAAATATATACGCAATAAAAAAAATCTGATGTGGGCAGCACATCACTTTCCCTACAGGCTGAATTTTTTTTTTCTTTTTTTTTACTTTCATGACTCATTCAAAATAAGTCATAAAAGTAAAAATGACTCGGAGTCATGACTTTCATGACTCAATTGCGCAAAATAATATGGATAATTATTTAAAATTACGCTGAATTTGAGGTTTTAATTCGATTTTACTTTGTAACACTTGGTAATATATAGAAGTATTGGAATCGTGCCAAAAATCGGAACTTAAGTTTTCGACGCATCTACAAGTTTCTGGACCTCTAGAACTCGATAATACTAGTTTTAGCGCGACGTCTATGTGACTGTGTGTCTGTCTGTCTCTGCAATGTATGCATCCCACTCTATAGCTCAAGAATTATTCGACGAAGTTCCACAAAATTTGGTAAGTCACTCGTGGGTTACCCTACTACTGATTAGATTTTGATACGATTGTGAAAAATAGAATCTACATTTGGCGGCGAAATGACAGACAAAAACAAAATCTGAAATATAAAATTAAATATGTTAAAATGTACTGATTAAATAGAGATTATAAGATATTAAGACTAGAGATATTAAGATATAGAGATATTAAGACTAGCCTCATTGCTCTAGCATGGACCATTCTCGAGATAAGGTTATTGTAATTTTTAGGAACTGACAAGGTTTTTCACTGTTGTTAAAAAAACGATTCTATGAAATTTCTTAATATTTGGTAGATATATAAGTCACCTGTGGATTACCCTGATAGTAACAGAACTAGCTTTAATTTTGAAAAATAGTCCGTAATACCGTCAAAATCTAAAATAAAAGACTAAATAATGCTTAAAAGCATTCATTAAATGCTTGTTTTACACCTAATCTTTAACGACAAAACGAATAAGATCAATTCCATTGCTCAAGAACGTACCGCTTGCGAGACATTTTATATTAATTATAAAGTTTTTTGGAATTTTGAGGAGATGGTGACGTTTTAATCCTTAATGCTCGAGATTTATTATTATAATATATACCAACTGATCGAGGGTGTGTGGTTAAATTATTTCAGTACATTCATGATAATAAAAAAAAAAAAAAAAAATGCGTGTGAACCTGGATTAAAGGAATGAAAGTTGAAAAAAAAAAAAATACATGAAAATTGAAGTTATAATCCTTTATTACTGAATTAATTTCTATAATCTTTCATAGTATAAAATTTTTCAAAACAGTCTAAGTGTAGCGAAGGGTTGGTTGGTTCCCAGGACATATTGAACAACATGTTGATGTTTGTTTGCTCCTTGGAATTTGGGGTCCAGGTATTTCTGGAAATGTTGAGAAAGGTATACTGGGTATATAATTGTCCTCATCTAAATATCTTCCCATTCATCATTATCATCTTTTACACCTAAAATATAGATTTCTTCGTCACTACTATATGAAAGTCTTCAAAGTCTTCTTCGTTTAGGGCACACTACTTCAACTATTGTAAGAGTTACTGTCAGAACTACTACTATAGTCACAATTATTGTTAGAATCGCAATCTCCAATAGTACTATTTACATCCATATTATGTGACTCAAAATCCCACTCATCTTCACTACTAAAAATTTCATTTTCCATGAAATTATTGTATTATTTGACTGCACAATAGATGTATGAAGAATAAATATTTATATACTCATTAGCAGTATAGCAAAGTTACACAAAAATATTATATAATTTACTTCGTAAATTTTACTTATTATAAAGATAATTCAAATTTAGGTACAATACAAACTTACAAGAATTGATTAGCTCTACACAATACTGAACACAAACTAATATTTATAGCTGATATTATAACTCAGCTGAATATTCCTTCCGCATATAGATAACATGTGGTTTAAAGAAATCGCAACAGTTAGGACCGCCGGCTCTTTGGCGACAGTTTGCAACAATCATTGGCGTTTTATCGCGGGGGCCGTAAACTTACGTACATACCAATTTTACATTATAACAAGAAAGAGCAATCATGCTTAAAGCATTGATTATGAAACACTTTCCAACTTCAATGCAATTTTATTTAAACATGTCTAAAATGCAATACATTCCTCGGTAATATTTTAAAACTTATCACAATACTACATTAATTTATTATATATTTGAAAACTTAAACCTTCATCGAAAAAAATGAACTTCATTCAAATGACGGCATTGAAATATAAATTGCCTGGTTTAAACATCTCTAAAATGTGATATATTCCTCGGTAATAATTTTAGAATTATCATAATACTGCGATAATTTATTATATTTGAAAACTTCATCGAAAACAACTGAAATTCATTCAAATGACGTCATAGAAAAAAATAACACGCCTGGCTCTCTCTATAAAAGCAGCATTTCATTCATAAACATTTTCCCATTCATGTCATTCATCACAATACTATAATAATTTATTTTATTTAAAAAGTAAGACCATGGAGCTACAAGTAATTAAACTCTGTGCGTAAAACTTCATCGAAAAAAATCGTCCTTTTTATAAAATCAATGAATATTTCATTCATATCAGCTATGCAGACTCCATGAACTAAATGCTTTTGTGTTAAAGAAATACAGCAATTCTAATACAACTAATTCTACATATTTTGCTGTTTACATTTTACATAGGTGAAAAATAGGCTTCGTTGTAGAAATAATCAAATTTGGATGAGCATTTAAACTCAAATATATTGTAATTGCGTTGTTTCAGTATGTAGATGCACAGAATTTAAATAAAAATAAAGTGGTTTTAGGACGAATACAACACTCAATATGAATTAAAAATAACTTTAAAACTCACGATTTTGAGACAAGATGGATGCCATATATCATTTTGAAGTGCGTCACGTGATCTTTTCATATCATGGTCACGTGATCGCTTCATATAAGAGGTGTTATTATTTTAATTTTTATTTAAAAAACTACCGAATATATTTCGCTGAATTTTTTTTTTATATATTTTATGGAACAATTTGAATATCTGCTAAAATTTTTGAAGCAATTTGGGAATTTTAAATCCGCTTAAAAAATGTTTGAAAAATTAGGTCCCATAGGGCTCAATGTATTTCATTTTTTCAACCCGGGTTCAATCCAAAACTAATTGGGTGATATTATTCATTTATATTCACATAGGTCCTACAGACCGTCTGAACAACATACTAAAATTTCATTTTGATATATATATATATTTACACACATATATATATATATATATCAAAATGTATATATATAAGAGATAACAGAAATGTCTCCATAGCGAAGCCTTCTGATTTCTATAGCATTAATACATGTCTCCGCAGCAGAGCCTTTCGAGTGTTAAGGGTAAAAATGCATCAAACTGCTTAATGAAACGGAAGACTTATTAAAACTTCATATAATATCAAGTAAGTAACCGTGTTAATTTGAGTAAAAACTCAATTTAATGGATTTTGAATATAAGTTTGTAGTGAAAGTCATGTGTTGCCCACATCAGATCTTTTTCATTTGGCAATTAGACTATTTTAAAAGGCCACTATGCAAAAATGAGAGAAAAAAATGAAATGTCTTTAAACAGTCAGATCTACATTAATGGGGTTAGTCTTGTTCTTTGCATCGTCAAAATTTACGTATAAAACAAGCATTTAATTTAATTTGCACATTTGATCATATGTATTTTTTTATATATATTAGATTTTGACGATTTTTGCAGGACATTTTACGAAAAAGGCATGTTCCTTTTGTCTCGAATCGCAAAAAAATCTAATCAGCACCGGTGTAACCCATAAATGATTTATCTACCAAATTTTGTGAAATTTGGTCGATTAGATTTTGAGCTAGAGTGGATACATACATTGCCCGGACAGACAGACAAACACACAGACACCACGTTAAGAATATGTTTTTCGTGTTCCAGAATGCTCGAAACGTTCCAGAAAATTCGATTTTCGACCAGATTCCAATATTTTCGCCATGCATATAGGAAAAGCAAAAAAAGCGCATGTAAAAACATCCGATATAAGCAGCACAAGACTTTCCATATAGACTCAAATTCATTTTTCCTTTCTTTCTTTTATAATTCGTTAAATCGAGTCCAACTGCACAAAATAACACTGACAATTATTTCAAATTATACTGAATTGGCAGTTTTATTTCCATTTTTCTTTTCATTTGAGGACTGAAAGTTCCTTTCATAACGTTCTTAAATTCTCCGCCAAGGTCACTATGCAACCCCTTTTATTGTATGGGGCACATTACTTTACTATAGTTATACTTAGCATGTACATTCATGGATTTTCCTTTAGTTACTGGGGTACTCAAGGACTTGCGTAGGAATCCAGGGCTGTAGCCAGGAGGGCCCAAAGGGGGCTAAGTCCTCCTAAAAGGCATGTTCAGCTCCCCTGATAAAAATATTAAATTTTTAGTAATGATATGAAATTTCATCTAAAATGTCATCCAAAATTTACATAAAGAATTTAAGAATTTCTTTGAGATTTTTTGTAAATTACTTTGTTTTAAATATTTTTTAATTTAGGTGAAATTGTGGTTATACATACTAATGATCAATTTATTCATATATTTAATTTAAAAATATTTAAAATTTTTAAAAATTATGGCAATACAGTATTTGGGATACTTTTGTATTATTGCGGGGGTTCACTTTAGTACATTATAGGGTCAAATTCAACTGATAAGTAGTTAAGAGTTAATATTAAACATTAACTTATATTAGCTTTCAAAAATGTCCTTCGATTAATTAACAGTTTTGTTATTAGTAAATGATTATATTAAAATAAATTGTAATTACTATATATTAATAGCTATATGAATATTAATAAACAGCTCTTAGCTTGCAAATATAAATATGCAATTATTTGTTAATAAATTATATGAATTGAAATACACTATATGATCAAAAGCATCCGGACACTTTGGATGTTAGAATGTTTTTCGAATTTCTAAACAAATACTTGGCGAAGTGTTCTGTAACTTTGGCGAAGTGTTCTGCAACTTTGGCGATGTGAAGAACATGCTTGAACGCACACTTTCCAGTAAAGTTTCGGTGACTTGTGCATTTAGGGGACCACCAAGATATTGAAAACTGGGAAAATATATATTTGATCACCCTGTATCATAAAAAGCTGGAAATGATTTGTAACTTTCACAAACTAGTTAACTAGCTTTGTTCAATGTGTATAAGCATTTTCGTCCAACAAAAACGTATATTCATGAAGATATAAACGCTTCTTTAAAAAACGAAAATTTTGTTACATGTATTTTGCTTAAAATATCCATAGGTTTCAATCAAATTTCACGGAAACTTACAGAACATTTGTCAACGTAGAAGAAAAACATTATACTTCAATTGAAAATTAAAACATTGAATATACGATGAGATATAAGCATTTGAAGAAACTAAGTTTTTACTGTGCAGGCGCGAAACATAGCAATAGTTTTCTTTCATGATTTTGTAGTGAATACTGTAGGGCAACTTCTATAAAATAATCCACTGGAATATCGTGAAAATTTACGATATCGACGATATAGTGATCAGTTTTTATCAGACTCTCTGAAAGTACCTGGATGATAAGGAGGTTTCCACAAATTGACATTTTACAAATTCATCGGACACCCCTGTTCTGAAAATGAACTAGTCCAATTTTATGCAAATAATGATCAAAATCTCCAGACACCCCTGTACGTGGTGGATTCTGCCAGTGACGTCAAATTTCTAGCTCTCAGACAAGTATAAAAGACGTCGGACGAGTAAATAAATTTAATTTCAAAGCCAGAAAAGTAAAATGGGAGGAAAACGCGAGCTAAATGAGTTTGAGCGTGGTGAAGTGATTGGTTGTCACCGCTGTGGGAAAATCTGTTCGGGAGATTTCTGTCATGTTACGAGTGGCCAGTTCCACTGTAAATGATGTTATTGTGAAGTGGAAACGCACAGGCGCTACAACTGTGCGTGCACGACCTGGTCGACCACTCCGTCTAATAGAAAGCTACCGCAGAGTGCTGAAGAGAGTTGGGAAAGCGAACCGCATGCAATCGGCGGAAATAGTTTGTTCGGAATTTCAGATATCCTCTGGATGTAACGTCAGCACAATGACAGTTCGTCGGGAGCTGCGAAGTTTTGGTTTTCACGGGCGAGCAGCTGCATATAAACCAAGCATTACCGCAACCAATGCCAAGCTTCGCTTACAGTGGTGCAAAAGCGCACAAAAATTGGAGCCTTCAGCAATGGCGTCAAGTGTTATGGAGCGACGAATCACTGTACACTTTCTGGCAATCCGATGGTAGAGTCTGGGTGTGGAGAATGCCGGGTGAACGCCTTTTACGTGATTGTATTGTGCCGCAAGTTAAATTTGGTGGTAGAAGCATAATGGTTTGGGGCTGTTTCTCATGGTTCGAGCTTGGCCCTCTTATTCCTGTGAAGGGAACTCTGAAGACGAAAGGATATCTCGACATTTTGGACAATTCCATGCTGCCTGCATTGTGGCATCAGTTTGGAGCGAGTCTATTCTTGTTTCAACAAGATCGTGCTCCTGTCCACAAAGCACGGGCTGTGCAGAGCTGGTTTGCTGACATGGATATTGAGGAATTGGACTGGCCTGCTCAGAGCCCAGACCTCTCCCATAGAACACCTATGGGAAGAATTTGAACGTCGACTGCGAGCTAGACCAAAACGCCCCACATCGGCGGCAGAGCTGACTAGTATTCTTTTAAAAGAATGACGTGCAATTCCTGCTGCAACATTCCAGAAACTTGTGGATAACCTCCCTGATAGAGTGGCAGCCGTCATTGCAGCAAAAGGTTGTCCCACTTCATACTAATTTGTAACTTTTCTGAAGGAGAAGCAAAACATAGATGTCTTGATAGTTTTGATCAGATAGTCTATACGTATATTTAGTATATTAGTTAATTGTATTTACTCCAGTTTAACTATCCTATGATTTACGATTTAAAATGTCAATTTGTGGAAACTCCCTTATCACCCAGGTATTTTCAGAGAGTCAGAGAAAAACTTATCACTATATCGTCGATATCTTTGTGAATTTTCACGATATTCTAGTGGATTTTTTTTTATAGAAGTTGTCCCACAGTATTCATTACAAAATCACGAAAGAAAACTATTGCTATGTTTCGCGCCTGCGCAGTAAAAACTTCGTTTCTTCAAATGCTTATATCTCATCGTATATTCAATATTTTAATTTTCAATTGAAGTATAATGTTTTTCTTCGACGTTGACAAATGTTCTATAAGTTTCGTGAAATTTGATTGAAACCTATGGATATTGTAAGCAAAACACATGTAACAAAATTTTCTTTTTTTAAAGAAGCGTTTATATCTTCATGAATATACGTTTTTGTTTTACGAAAATGCTTATACACATTGAGCAAAGCTAGTTAACTATTTTGTGAAAGTTACAAATCATTTCCAGCTTTTTATGATACAGGGTGATAAAATATATTTTTTTCCTTTTTTCAATATCTTGGTGGTCCCCTAAATGCACAAGTCACCGAAACTTGTGCGTTCAAGCATGTTCTTCACATCGCCAAAGTTACAGAACACTTCGCCAAGTATTTGTTTAGAAATTCGAAATACATTCTAACATCCAAAGTGTCCAGATACTTTTGATCATATAGTGTATATAATAGTAACTGTTGTGGTTTATAAATGCTGATGATAAATTGTGTTTTTGGTGAGCTCCTCCTTCAAGACTGTTGAGCCTCCTTTGAATTTCACTCCAGCCCTTCCTGAATTTCGTCTCTGGCTACGGCTCTGGGAACCAAGCTTGGAAGGAAAGTAAAACCACGAAAGAAAAGTGCGAAATAATACATTACTTGAACATAAAACGCACTAAGATGACTTTCATTTTGATTTCTCCCGCAAATTTCCTAACCTTCACATTCTATTCCCAAGATTTGAAATGCATACTCATTTGTTTAAATCAAACGCGATAACCTAACATTCAAATGATGTCCTAACCCAAACGCAGAAATGCCAACTCATGCAGAATGTAATTTTCCAATTTAACTCAGACAGACATTTTAAAGGGCTTTCCACCGGCACCATCTTGGAAAACGGCAGACGACTCATGATTGCGTGTAGGTGTCCTGTAAGTGCATAATGGACATCGCCTGTTAATTGGTGAAGGAACGGTCGCGGAGCTGTAAATCATGTATTTAAGAATTCGTCATCGACACGGCGTCGTAAACCAAACATTTCACAATGGTGGCAACTTTGGAAAGAGGGTGACAAGGCGTGAAAAAAAGTGCGAAATGGACATTAAATCGAGAATAAAATCACTGTATACAATGGGAATCTTTTGAGCGGTGTTTTACAGGAAGACAGTGACGCACACACAGCCTGGATGTCTGTGTGTGTGTGTGGTGGTGGTGGTGGTGGTGGGGGGGGGGGGGGGGGTAGGTATAACCAAAATTGGAAGTATTCGAGTAAAAATAACGACGTTACTTTGTAAAAATGACTTACACAACGGAAGTCCATACTTATTGCTATTTAAAAAAAATCTGATGTGGGCAGCACATGGCTTTCCTTACAGGCTCAAATTCGCTTTCTCTTCATTTCTTTAATCATTCATTAAATTGAGTTTAACTGTACAAAATAACAGGCATAGTTATTTGAAATGGCATTGCATTTACACTCTTAATTCAATTAAGAGTGTAAATTGCCTTAATTCAAAGGCAACGTAGCAAGAATGTGAAAAACTAAAATATCTCGAGAACGGTTAGTCCTAGAGTAATGGGGTTTGACCTTATTCTTTTCATCGTCTAAAATTACGTACAAAACAAGCATTTAATGGATATATTTCAGCACACGTAATTTTTTATTTTATATTTTGACGATTTTTGAGGGCCATTTCGAAAAAGAAAAAAAAATGCAGTTTTTTTTTTTCCGAATCGTACCAAAATCTAATCAGCACTAGAGTAACCCCCCAAGTGACTTACCTATAAAATTTTGCGAAATTTGGACAATTAGTTTTTGAGTTAAAGTAAATACATGCATTGCACAGACAGAAACACAACACACACATACAAAGATGTACAGACGTCACGCTAAAAATAGTTTATTCGTGCTCTAGAGGTCCCAAAACGTGTAGATCCGTCGAAACCTCGAGTTGCGATTTTCGACATGATTTCAATACTTTCCCTATACATTACCGTGTATTGCTGGGGAAGTAAAAATCTGATGTGAGTAGCATATGACTTTCCTTGCAGACTTAGATTCAAGTTCTCTTTATTTCATCAATAATTCATCAAATTGAGTTTAATTGCACAAAATAACACCCATAATTATTTAAAATTACTCTTAATTTAATTTTCGTCCTCATTTGGTAACCGGACTTATTTTCAAAGATGGCGTTGCGAAAATACGAAAAAACTAAAATATCTCGAGAACGGCCAGTCCTAGTGTAATGGGATTGGTCTTATTCTTTTCTTCGTTAAAAATTACGCAGAAAACAAGCATTTATTGGATATATTTGCGCATATGTAGTTTTTTATTTTAGATTTTGACGAATATTGCGGGCCATTTTGCAAAAAAAGGGCAGGTTATTTTTTTTCCGAATCGTTCCAAAATCTAATCAGCACAAAGATAACTCAAAAGTTACTTATCTCCCAAATTTTGTAAAATTTTATCTATTAGTTTTTCAGCTAGAGTTGGATACAGGCTATTTTTGCGGGCCATGCCGCAGAAAAAGGCCGGTTCTTTTATCCCGAATCGTATCCAAAACTAATCAGCACCGGATTCACCCACAAGTGACTTACCTACCAAATTTTTTGAAATTTGGTCCATTAGTTTTTAGTTAGAGTGGATACAAAATCCACACACACACACACACACGTCACGCTAAAAATAGGTTTTTCGTATTCTAGAGGTCTCAAAACGTGTAGATCCGTCGAAAACTCGAGTTGCGATTTTCGACATGATTCCAATACTTTCCCTTATACATCACCATGTATTGCAGGGAAAATAAAAATCTGACGTGGGCAGCACATGACTTTCACTGCAGACTCATATTCACGTTCTCTTTATTTCTTCCATAATTCATTATATAGAGTTTAATTGCACAAAATAACGTCCATAATTACTTAAAATGACACTGAATTAGCACTTTTAATTCAATTTTCGTTCTCAGTTAGTAACTGGACATTTTTTTCAACGGTGGAGTAACGAAAATGAAAAAAAAAAACAAAAATATCTCGAGAACGGCTAGACTTAGTGTAATGGGGTTGGTCTTATTATTTTTCTTCGTTAAAAATTACGTATTAAACAAGCATTTAATAGATATATTTGAGCATACGTAGTTTTTTATTTTAGATTTTGATGATTTTTGCGAGCCATTTCGCAAAAAAAGGCAGGTTATTTTTTTCCAAATCGTACCAAAATCAAATCAGCACCAGAGTCACTCAGAAGTGACTTACCTACCAAATTTTATAAAATTTGGTCATAAGTTTTTGAGTGGATACAGACATTGCACAGACAGACAGACACCCACACACAGACGTCATGTTAAAAATAGTTTTTTCTTATTCAAGAGGTCTCGAAACGTGTAGATCTGTCGAAAACTCGAGTTGCGATTTTCGACATGATTCCAATACTTTTCCTATACATTACCATGTATTGCAGGGAAAGTAAAAAATCTTATGTGAGCAGCTCATGAGTTTCCTTGCAGATGCAAATTCATTTTGTAATTTTTTATTTTATTATGCATTAAATTGAGTTTAATTGCAGAAAATAATATGGATAATTTTCTGATATTGTATCCAATTCGTTTTTTTATTGCATATTCGTTCCGAATGGCAACTTAATAATTCTTTAGGTCCTTAAAATTCCCAAAACTACGACATCTCGAGAACGGTTTATCCTACTGTCATGGGGTGAGATTTATTCGCTTGGTTATCAAATTTTACATGTAGAACTAGTACTTAATATATTTCATCAATTTTAGTCATTTATTTCAGAGTTTCACTATCTTGCACATGTAGCATTTTATTTTAGATCGAATATATTAACTTTGCGGGTCATTTCGCAAGAAAAAGGCAGATTTTATTTTCCGAATCGTATCAAAATCTAACCAGCATCCTACGAGCGATTTACTAAATTTTGTGTAATTTGATCAATTACTTTGTCAGCTGGTGTTGATACATGCAATTTTTGCGGGTCATTTCACAATAGAAGCAGATTCATTTATCACGAATCATACCAAAATCTAATCAACACCAGGGTCGCCCCCAAGTGACTTATCTACCAAATTTTATGAAATTTAGTCGATTAGTTGAGTTAGAGTGGATATATACAATTTTTGCGGGCCATTTCGTAAAAAAATGCTGGTTCTTTTTTGAATCGTATAAAAACTAATCAGCACCAGGGTGACGCACAAGTGACTTATCTACCAAATTTTGTAAAATTTGCTTAGTTTTTCAGTTAGAGTGGATACAGTCAATTTTGCGGGTCGTTTCGCAAAAAAGGCGGGTATTTTATCCCGAATCGTACCAAAAACTAATCAGTACCAGGGCCATACACAAGTGACTTACCACATTTTTTAAAATTCGGTCCATTAGTTTGAGTTAGAGTGGATACATACATTGCACACACACACACACACACACACACACACACACACAGACGTCACGCTAAAATAGATTTTTCGTATTCTAGAGGTCTCGAAACGTGTAGATCCGTTAAAAACTCGAGTTGTGATTTTCAGTATGATTCCATTACTTTCCCTATGCATTACCATGTATTGCAGGGAAAGTAAAAGCAATAACTGCGGCGATACTCTGAACAGACGCAGATTTCCCGATAAACTGACTATGCGACCGTTTAAGACCCTCACCTGAGATGGTGAGGGGAGGGGGGAATTTCTTAATTCTTTATTTAATTTAAAACTATTGAAAATTTTTACATAAAGTACATAAATCCTTTGTAGATACTTTGAAAATTAATAAAATCTAAAGATATTAAAAAACAATCTCGACGTTTGGGACCCCTAGAAAAGTGTCACTGGGTGGGGCAGCTTCATATAAATCATCAATAAAATATCAAATATTGAAGAAACAGTTGTGGTTAAATCACTTCAACCGTGTCGGAATGGTGCTATCAAAATCAATGACGGATTTAAGTGTTATAAAATTCACGTTCCACTCCATACCGAAGGCTCATGAGGTTCCTTCTCCCCTGTGTTGATTTTAAAGAGATATTTATATGATATTAATGTATCGTCAACTTTACACAAAATCAAAATATACTTTATGATACAAAATAGGACGTTATAGGGGCCCTTCAGTTAAGTGCTGACTATTCAGATAAATGCCTGGCAAGACTTCTTCGTCAAAATTCAAATTTGTAAATTATCAGTAAAACATTACATTCGTTCACAAAATTAGTTACAAACTGTAATATTCGAGAATTAAATTGATCACATGATTACGCATATTATTAAAAAATAAACGAGGGACAACAAAAGATTGTGTTTAACAACAGCTGGTTGAAACAGGCATTCAATGATTTCGAAGCATGCAAGCAGCTGCACGATACAAACAAAAGTAAATACTAGAGACAATTATAAAATTATATCAACAGTTAGCTTGACATTCCATTTACTTTTATTAGTTCAAAGTGCAATTAGGTATCGAAGTAATTACAGAAGTTAATATCGAAGTTATTGAAGTTCAACCGAATCGTAGGTTTAATCTAATCTCCACGATTCTCAATCTTAATGGTGCAATATTGATAGATTGTCTGTGATTGGCTTTTTCACTGCAAAATATAAAATACTTTCCGAGTTTCGAGATGGCCGTGTCGTACATTTTTGATTTGTACCAAGTTGTGCATTTTGCTTTGTGAGAGCAAAACAACTGCCAAAGAAAAGCTTACGTTTTCGAAAGTGGCAATAGATGGCAGCACTAAAAATAATTCTTTCTCAAACCATTTGAAGGAAGCATGGGAAACTTTAGAAGTCACGAGCTGATAATCTGAAATCCGAGGGCCATTGTGAAGAAGACATAAGACAGTATACGAATATCGTATTTATTTCAATCTAAACTTGTTTTTTACCAACATAAAACGTTTTTAAAGTGTATAAAAAGGATGCATTTTATATTAAGCAATTTCAGTAGAGATTTGTTTCAGACTACTTATATAACCTGTAAAATGCCGGATGAATGAACCGGACGTATTTGAATGAACTCGAGCGTATGAAGTATGCGAGCTGTGAAAGATTTCAAATTAAAACTTTATTTAAGGGTGAGCGACAGTAAATTTTCTGCCCTATCCGCGCTTTGTTAACTTTCGCGGCACACATATTTCGCCGAAATTCTGCTCAAACAGTTGCGAAATATTTTCTGAAAGATAAAATGCAATGCTTAGATTATATTAAAGCCAAATTTAATACCCAATAAAACATAGAATATATGTTTTATTTTAATTTAAAATATTTTTGGTGCTGCCATCTGTTGTCGTAATTTAATTCATACCGATTATTTTTATTTTTTAATGAACATTTTTAAATGTCTATTCCTTCTAATATGCTATTAAATACAACAACAGATCATATAAAATGCCATAATCACGGAAACGTAATTGAAATTGGACTTGAAGACAAAACTGCAGTCCTCAGCGATGTACATTCAGATCCCTTATCAAATTTATAGAATGATAAATTACCTTTCCGTGATTGTGGCATTATTATATATAATCTGTTGTTGTATTTAACACTGAACATTCCTATAGAACATTCCTATAGTGGGCCGAATGCAGGCTAGCCCGATAAAGTTCAAAATCTAAAAAATAAATATACACCACAAGAAGCAACAATGTGCTAAATTTGGAATTATTAGCTGGTCCGGTTCTCGAGTTGTTATTCTAAAAAAAGAACATTCTTATGGTGGACAAAGTTCCAAATCTAATGAATAAATATATACCACAAAAAGCAACAACGTACTAAATGTACAATTTCTCGCTGCTTCAGTTCTCGAGTTGTTCCCCTAAAACGAGAACATTCAAATACTAATAGTTCAAACTAAAACGAGAACTATTGTGGGCCCACGGCAGGGTAAATATGGTAGATAAGGTTACAAATTTCTAGCTGCTCCGGTTCTCGAGTTATTGCCTTACAGAAAGTATTACAGTACTGGTCGAGAAATCTATATAAATAAAATTAAAAATCTGTCTGTCTCATCATCACGGGAGAACGGCTGAATCGCGAATTTGATGAAATTTTGTAGGTAGCCTGGAAATGGTCCCACTTAAAATTTAGTCCATGTTTGGAGTTTCTACGGCTAGTGGTTCTCGAGATATTAGTAAAAAGCGAAACTTGTTTGTCTCATCATCACAAGAGAACGGCTGACCGAATTGAATGAAATTTTGTGAATAGCCTTGAAATAACCCTCCCATAAATTTAGTCCAACTTTCGAGTTTCTACGACCAGGGGTTGTCGAAATATTAATGAAAAACGAAACTTTTTCCTAGGAGTTCTACTCTCTAACTCCGTGGTTTATCCAAACGAAAAGGTTGAAAATAGTTTAAAAATGAATAAAAACTTTATCTCTGAGTTTGGTGGGACTTTTTTTGTGCCAATTAGTGACTTTCTGAAAACATGAATTGTTTGAAACATGAATTTAAATGGAAAATCTATCTCCATGGTTTATTTTTCACAAGCTTTTACTCAACGATGAAAAGTATAAAGAAATGAAACTGGTTACTTAATTTCGCAGTTTATGCGGAAGATTCTATCTTATATCATGTTGCTCAGAAACGCAATTAAGTTAAATCTCTGTTAATTTTAATTATTTTTTCGATTTGAATAATAAATAAATGGTTATAAAAAATGTATTTTAGAAAAGAACGGTTTTATTTTTCTTTTAATTATATTAATTGCGGACTGCGTACATCCCTTTCATTTATTTTGGCAAAGAGTTTTTAAGCTTTTATATTGTGTTTAGCTAATAAACTCATATATTGTGTTTAACCAATAAATTCATTTATCCGATTGTTGAAACAGAAAGAGTAGAACGGGTATATCTTCTAATACAATTTTAATACTTCTAATACAGTTTTCATTTAGTATATACAAAGGGGACCAGGATGTTTTACTCTTCAAATCTGCAAATTCAGTGCTACGAATTTGGCGGAATATCGCTAACTTGGCAACTTTTCTTAAACTTTGCCAAATTGATAAAAATGACGCAAATCAATGAAATTAAATTTGTTGCTTAAGAAGAGAGTACTGAAATGATGTTTCTGTAGCATTTGTCGGTCAGTTCATCCATCCTACTTAGTAACATATTTAATGAATTTTTAAAATATCACCAAATTGATAAAAATGTTTGTAAATCCATAAGAATATCATGAAATTGCGCTTAATAAATTAAATTAATTCTGTTTTTGTTAGGGGATAGTATTGTGGTGATATTTCGTCAAGTTGTCGCAAAATGCGACTATAGTCCCACTTGGCGATAAATTTGGCGATTTTCTAAATTATCGCTAAATTGACGAAAATGTCGCCAAACCTTCCATGGAGATAGCATTATTCAGACGATATGATTTCCATCAATTTATTTGAAGCAAATGATATCATGTCGTTTAGTAATGGATGTCGTTCAGTAATCCAATGTGTTATGCGGCATACGATTTTTATTCAATCTTTTCAAATTTAAATAATGAAGATATTTATATAAAATAAATTTCATTGCCATTACATTTTTGACTGGATAATATCAATTACGGTCTTCAGGTTTAAATGCTATTATTGATATTTTCGGGGATTATTGATTCAGGAATTATTGATATTTTCAAGATATTATGCCATTGTTTTATTATGACAAAAATTGTTTAAACTCATATTGTACGTTTACGTTGTATGAGTAATCTTCTACAAAAGCACGGGTATGTCTTCTAATCTACGAGGATATAAGTAGTACAGGTATACTGGCATATATTTTGATATATATTGGCATATATTGGAATCAATTACGACCTTCTTGTATAAAGATTACGGGGATTATTGATATTTTCAATTTATTATGTCATCTGTTTTATTTTGGCAAAGATTTTTGAGACATATTGTAATATGGTAATCTTCTACTAACACACTGGCATATTTTCTAATCTGCGGGGGATATATATATATATATTTCCATATAATTTTAGTGCTTTCATTCTGGCATATATTGGAGTCAATTACGGATTTATTGATATTTTCAATTTATACATGTAATGTACTAATACAGATATCTTCTAATATACGCGTAAATAAGTAGTACGGCTTCCATACAATTATAATGCTTTCATTTTGCATATATCGATTCAATTCCTTTTTTTTTTCTAAATTTGCTTACAAACGGGGCTAGGATGTTTTATTCTTCAGATCTGTCCGTGAAGATAATTTTGTATAGCTAGAACAGAGATTCTTAAACTTCTTTTTTGGAGCAATAAATTTAATATTTTAACAGAATATTTTGATTAAAAATGTCATTTAGTATACTATAGGAATTTGCACATGATTGTGAATTTTAAATTTCTTTATATTACATACTCCGTACGAAGAACGGGTATGCTGCTAGTAGTATATATATTTAAATTTACTTACAGGGTCCTTCTTCGGGATCTCGTCTCCTTGAATCTATGGCGTCATGTTTATTGTCAATCTCATTTCTGGTGGGAAGGCCGCCATCCCCACTTTCCGAGAAGCCAGAGGATCCGAACTCGGCATCTCGGTAAAAGTCCTCATCCTCGTCATCCGAGAAATGATGGTGATGATGAGCTTTTCTTTTCGTCTTGGAATGATTGTGAGGTTCTTCGTGCGACAGAGAAGGACTGGATAGAGGATTGATGCCGTTCGGCAGAGCGTTGCTGTCGACCAGATCGTCGAATATTAAATCTGCGTCATGCTGAAAAAGAAAAAGGATCCATTTATATAGGAAGTTAGGATTATCTTAAAAGTAAGGTTTTCTTTAAATTCAAAGAACACACGGAACTAGGATTGGCTGGGTTAAACCCCATTAATTTAAACCGTGGTGTTTTGGGGATTTAAACCTCTTTCAAACTTTATACTTTAAACCATGAATTTTCTAAGAAAATCTTGAGCCACGTATAAAAGCCCGAATTATACAATAATGCAGCATACAGCTGTTTCAAGGATGCGCTGGACTCCCTTTCAATCATTCTTCTTTAGGATTTCGGGTTTGTGGGATCCACGTATCCGTGAAACAGTGTATGCTGCGTTACTGTACTATTTGTGCTTTTATAAATTGCTCAAGTTCTTCGTATCTTTCTCACAAAGAGTATTACACTTATTGATCACTGATTTTCTGTTAAAAAAAAAAGTTCGGTTTTCTTCCAACCCTGCTTTAAACTTCAATCATGACTATAATAGATTTTTTTTTTTTTTTTAAATACAAGAAATCAAAACTACACAGCATTGAAAAATATGTATTTTGAACAATAAATTCCTGAAAATACATTTTCAGAAACATATTTTCTATATTTTTTAATTTTTAGGCACACAAATGTTTCTCATTGATGGGAAGGTTTGGTCTATGGTTCAAGGAACTTTCGTAAGAAAATTGTTTTGATCCCTGGAACTAAGCGTTTGCTTTTAAATGTTGTCCTAAGGTAACTTCCTTTTTAGGACACGCCCGGTAAGAGCGCGAAGAAGAAAAAGGCCGTGTGTATTTACAAACATTAATTTATTTACACTATATAAAATATTTACAACAAAATTGATTCAAAATATTCAAAATGGAAAGTATACCTCTTTAAGATAATAAATAAACAATTACAAACGTATATGTAGTCTCATAGACTAAAATGTGAAAGATGGTAATTAAAAATTAAATTTAAACAATCCTATGCAATATTTTAAATATCCTTAAATCCGGAGAGAGAGAGAGAAAATATGCAAATCGGGCATAGGCCCTTAAATGTGGAACTCACCGAGCATTCGCTGAATGAACAGCCTCTCATGGTTGAGGACAATGCTGCTGGAGTATCTGTTCTCACTCACAACGCCAAAACTTCTCTCTGCTCCTCTTTTTCATTCTCAAAAACTCTCTCTCTCCAAGATTTTAAAACACGCCCCTGAGGCGCATACAAACATCCCATTGGATTCAGGGTCTTAACCCCTTGACCCCAAAGCACCGCCATTGGCTTTAGGCCTTCCAAAAACAAAAAGCCCCTTCTCAAGCCCCTGCGAAACTGATATTCCTTCGGCCACTAATTCAAAGTCGCCGAGGACCCTATGACCCTTCCGAAAAGGACAGGACGCCCGTTAAATCTTTCGGTACGAATCCGAGATCCAAAGCAGCTTCGACATCCAGGTTTTCTATTTCGAGTGCAGATGGCCGAACGAAAAGGCTGACCCCCAAAATAAATAAGAAGACTCTAGGTCGCATTCCCGAAAATATTGGCTCATGGGTTTACCATGCGACAAATGTGTTAAATGTCTAGGGGAAAATTATTGAATAGAATGGGGGGGGGGGCAGTAAAAGAAAAGGTAATAAACAATAACGTATATAATTATTATGGATCGGTTTAATTTTTTTTTTCGGTATTGCAAAGTTGAGTTTTAATTTACAAAATACTATTCACGCAATACCATTTAGGCTCCATCGGACTAGAGCCACGGCCGATTTTTTTCTTCTTTTCTTTTATATACAAAATTGATTTTTATAGATTAAAATCTCCGGAAACGTGAAAATCTGGCAATATACAGTAATCGAGGATGAAATATTGTTTTACCGTGGTAGAAAACACACCATGGTAGAAAAAGGATTTTCACAACATGGTAGAAAAAGGATAAGTGTCGCATGGTAAACCCATGATCCAATATTTTCGGGGGTGCGATCTAGAAGAGTTTACGTATTTATTTTGGGGGTCAGCCTTTTCGTTTGGCCAGCTGCACTCGGAATAGAAAACATGATGTCGGGGAATTTTCTTTGGAGATCGCATTTTTACCGAAAGATTTTGTTAGTCCAGTTCGGACGGATCATAAGGCTGGCGGCCTGTTTGAATTAGTGGCCCAAAAAACATCAGTTTCGCAGGGGCTTGAGAAGGGGTTTTTTGTTTCTGGTGGTCTAAAAGCCAATGGCGTTGCTTTGGGGTCAAGGGGTTAAGACCCAGAATCCTATGAGATAGTTGTGTGCGCCTCAGGGGCGTGTTTTAAAATCTTGGAGAGATAGTTTCTCAGAATTTAAAAAAGGAGCGAAAAGAATGATTTCGGACTCGAGGGCGAGAGAAAGTCCCTTTTTGTAAGTGCAGTTCATCTGAAGGATGAAAACCCGCAACTCGGCCAGCGATGTTGGTGTGAGTTACCCATCTGGGACTTTTCTCTATTATGTACTTTTTGACCTACTTCTCTCTCCGTTTTATGATCATTAAATACAACTTAGGGATAGTGAATTTTAATTTTTAATTACCATCTTTTCAACTTTAGTCTGTGAGACTCTATACACTTTTGTATTGTTTATCTTAAATTGGTATACATTCCATTTTGAACATGGGAAGTTGTATTTTAAATCAATATTATGTAAATATTTATATAGTGTAAATTAAATTAATGCTTTGTATATACACACGGCCTTATTCTTTTTCGCGCTCTTACCGGGTGTGTCCTAAAAGAGGACGTTACCTCAAGACAATAAGCAAAACAAAAGATATAGCAACCAGCGATACATATCTTTAAACCTTCACCAAAGTAAGTTCACACTCCATATAGTAAAATAAACTAAAATTAATAAATTCGGCCCATTTTAACCCTTTTGCGTACCTCCAGGGGTACGTATACCAATTCGAAAAAAAAAATCCCTATACAATAAATTATAAATACATGGAAAATAATAAGGATTTTAGCTGCAAAACAAGCAACCCAATGTTAATTGACTTATCCAAAATTACTGAAGCCACTGAGCGAAAAGTCCCAAGTTATAGCTTAATTCATGTCCGATTTGTTACCGTAACACGCCAGGCTGACACTTCCTCGCAAGACCCTCTTAATCACTCTTTTCAATTGTCAACTACGACCCAACATTTGACGTGTCCTAGTCAGCCTAACACAACACGTTATTAAAACGTTAGGCCGACGTCAAACGGAGCCAGCGCCTAGAAATTAAAACTTCAGCCCGCTCAATTCCGAAAATGCAACGTATTAGAAGATGGTTAATTTACGCCAAGTGACACCATTCTTACGGGAAGCTTCACTGCGGGTATACCCATGACGTGAGACATATAGAAAATGTAAATTATGACTGACAACCGCTATTTCAATTAGGAAAATGAAAGGCCACGGGGTTTTAAAGTTAAAAGCATTTTCATTTTTTGCATTTTCGGATAATCAAATTATAAGGAGAAATTAAGTTTGTAAGCAAAAGCAATATCTGTCGATATATTTACGCCGCTTGACGACTTCTACAAGTACTGGAAATGCAAATTTTTGGGACTTAAACATAAACAAGTAAATCTTAAGAACTGTGTTTTGTTTTTAAAGCACCCCATTTAATCATTTGTATGTAAAGTATAAATGTATGTAGCAAGACAACATCATACCAAGTGTGGACTTTCCAGCTGCTCTAGTTCGAGTTATTCCTCCCAAAATGGAGTACATTCCTATGGCGAACACAGGATGTACTAAGCCAGTAAGGTTCAAAATCCAAAAAATTTAAAATAGACTACAAAAAATCATTTCGAATTGAACTTTATGGCTGCTTATTCTTATAGCAAGCCCAGGACGAGCTAGCCCGATCTAAAATATACCACAAAAGACAAGTAAAAACCAAATTTATTAATACATTTAATTACATCAATATATTTCCGCACAGTCTTTTAGGGCCGCATTACACGTAACTTCCCTATGTGCTTCATGGCGTGCGCCTTTTCCATGGGGGAAGTTGTTACGTGTAATGCAGCCCTTACTTTAGATTTAGACGATTTTTGCGGGACATTTCGCAAAAAAAAGGGCAGATTCTTTCTTTTAAAATTATGCTAAAATCTAATACATAGAGTAAACCAGTGACTTACTAAATTTTGTCGAATAACTTGAGCTAGATAAATTGCACAAGTAGTAAAATTAAGAAACAAATATATATATATATATATATATATATATATATATATATATATATATATATATATATATATAGAGAGAGAGAGAGAGAGAGAGAGAGAGAGAGAGAGAGAAACCACTTGGTTATTATTATTTGTCCTTCCACTAGCCAGTTCTAATGGTGTCCATAGGTAAATACTATTGCCATTGTCAGAAACTGGCTATTCTATCGGTTTTAATTCGAATTGTATGGCTGTTCTGACGAGAATGCAATTTCGAACTAACCGCCGTTTTATATGTAGTTTCAGTTGATTGTTCTCCATGTCTTGATCTTCAATCTTGAGCTATTTATTATTGCCTTTTCTCATTTTTGCCGTGTTTGCCTTTTATTTTATATATATATTATATATATACTTGTTTTTTAATTATGATTTTTGTATACTCATCTTCCTCTCACCTCCTTTCCATTATAGTGATAAGTTACTTTCTATTTTTATCCTTAGACTTGATTTATAGTTACTTATTTGTAACAGATATGATAGATATGGGGTTTTTTGTACTAACCGTAGTTTATGCATAGTTTTCGATTAAAATTTCAACTTATATATATATATGGGCGCGGTAGCCCGTTGGTTAGCGCGCTGGAGTTGCACTCGGTAGGCCCGGGTTCGATTCCAGCCACTGCCAAAACTGCCGCAGTGTTCATGCGGAGTACGATCACATTAAACATGTGGGTCCGAAAGTCCTTCCGAGAGGTTGGTGGTAGGGGAAGGAAGGTACGGTCCCTGTGGATGCCTCCCCCACTGGGTTGCGGTCTAAATTGGGTGGCACTTCCCGACCGTCCAAACAGTTACCTTACACCTTTCTGGTAGGTCGGACGGTCTGGGTTTCAACAACAACAACTTATATATATATATATATATATATATAATCATCTCATTCAAACTTGAAACGACCCCCCCCCCCCCATTTCTGCATTATATGCCGTGAAAAAGCCAAAAACTATTGTAGAAACCGTCATCACTTAAACAGCACGAGTGTGCCACATGTAGAAAAACGAACTTCACAAGAAATAATGGGATCTGCTGGTCAAAAATAACTTCTGCCCTACCAAACATCAGCCCAAAACACTTTATTGAAGCAGACAAGCAGCGTGCAGAGCAACGGTAGCCAAAGTGCTGTAGATGTAATAGAAAACCTTTAACTTTTGCATGTGTACGGCCCAAAATAATGTGTCTAATTCCAGGTTATAGCAAGGCTTATAATTTCCAGATTTTGTTCATTATATACAGTACATTTATTTAAACTATGAA
This sequence comes from Amaurobius ferox, assembly GCA_951213105.1. NCBI lineage: Eukaryota > Metazoa > Arthropoda > Arachnida > Araneae > Amaurobiidae > Amaurobius > Amaurobius ferox. Next base: position 47,903,364 of record OX578138.1, read on the forward strand.
TCAGCATCTTAAAATTAACATCAATTTATTTTTTACTAAAAATATATCCATTGTTGGTCGTGATTTAAAATATGTGCTGAAATTTCAATAACATTCTAAATGATATTGCTCTTTGAAAAATTCTATTAAAATATTTAATTTAATTCGTCTAAAAAGAAAAATAAGAATCTCTTTCTCGCTATCCAAACTCATCTGCACAGGCAGATCTAAGAATGAAACATCCTGGTTTTATATAAACACATTTCTAAAAAATATACAGTTTGGTCAACATACGCTAATATACTAAATCGCCAATACCATTTTCATCCTGTTTTAGAAATCTGTTAAACACAGAAGAAAATATGATTTTGAAAAATATTTGTAAAATTGAGCAGATAACTTGAAATTGAAAATATCAACAATTCCCGCAAAATAAAATACCGTTAATTTATAAAAAAAAATTTATATCAATTTCTTTAATATTTAAATCGCATAAATTAAAACATCTGATATGGGTAGCACATGTCTTTCTCTGCAGACTTACATCCACGTTTTCTTTATTTTAATTAAATTTAATTCAATTTTCATTCTCATTTAGTAACTGGACTTATTTTCAAAGGAGGCGTAGAGAAAATACGAAAAAACTAAAATATCTTGAGAACGGTTAGTCCTAGTGTAATGGGGTTGGTCTTATTCTTTTCATTAAAAAGTACGCATAAAACAAGCATTTAATGGATATGTTTGAGCATACGTGGTTTTTTATTTTAGATTTTGACTATTTTTGCGGGCCATTTTGCAAAAAAAGGTAGGTAATTTTTTTCCGAATAGTACCCAAACCTAATAAGCACCAGGGTGACCCACAAGCGACTTATCTACCGAATGTTGTGAAATTCGGTCCATTAGTTTTTCAGTTAAGAGTAGATACAGACAATTTTTGTATGCCATTTCGAAAAAAAAGACATTCTTTTACCTCGGATCGTACTAAAAACTTATCGGCACCAGGGTCACACCCAAGTGACATACCTACCAAATTTTATGAAATTCGGTCCATTAGTTTTTGAGTTAGAGTGGATACATACATTGCACAGACAGACACACGGACATTACGCTAAAAATAGTTTTTTCGTATTCTAGAGGTCTCGAAACGTGTAGATCCGTCGAAAAATCGAGTTGCGATTTTCGGCATGATTCCAATACTTTCCCTGCAATACATGATAATGTATAGGGAAAGTAATAAAAATCTTCTGCCGTATAAACATTTGAATAATTTCCACTACTAATATGATATATTTTTTTTCAAATAAATTCTCTCTCAAAAAAAAAAAAAGTCTGCACAATGCTATTTCTAAGGAAGAATTTTTTTTGTGTGTGTGTCAAAAACTTTAATAATTTGTATACAGACAGAAGAAAAAAATAAACTAATAAACTTTGTTTTATATATGTTCGTGGCTGTTGCAAAATAAACAATTTAGAAAAAGCAAACAAACATAATTTATTCAAATAAGAATCATCATTCTAATAATTAAGAAACATACATCATATTGCTGTTTCCTTGAAAGTTATTTTCTTGCGGTGAATATAGCCTTGCATTGAAACAACATTTACAGGCAAACAATACAGCACACATTTTACCATTCATACTGATTTAGAGACAAATTTGGCGGATTTGCCAATTGTGTTCCCAAGGACGTAAATAACTAAAAGAAACTGAAAATACCAAAAAATTTGATGTGGGCAACGCGACTTCCACTAATAGACTCATATTCATTTTTCCTTTCCCATAATATCCAATTTGCAATTTTAGGACAAATTATTTTCCATTTGAAAGAGTTTTGAGTTATTAAACGTCGCCACAGCTCGCCAACATTTCAAACAACTGAAATATATCTGATCTCGAGCACTGTTTCCAGAACAACGGGATTAGTTTTAAATTTTTTTTGTAACCACAAATTACGCACAAAAGATGTATTTTATTAACTCATTTAAGCATATTTTGTCCTTTATTTCAGATTTTGTCGATCTCCTTAGGCCATTTCGGAGAGGGAAAGTGTGAGGAACTCTCATGGAAGTGATCAAATTTATTAAATTTCAAGACCGTTAATTTTTATGTGTACAAGTTTTAGGATATCAGAATTAGGAGACGTTAATGCGGTATATATAAACTATAAACATATTTTTAATCTTTATTCATCCGTCTCCATTGATTCATCCGCAAAGAATGAAATTATTGGCTTATAATAACAAACATCTGATGTGGGCAGCACATGACTTTCCCTGCAGACTCAAATTCATATTTTCTTTATTTTTTTAATAATTCATTGAGTTTAATTGAACCAAATAACACTAAATTTGCATGTTTAATTCAATTTTTGTTTTTATTTGGTAATTTGACATTTTTCCGAAATCGGCGTAACAAAAATGCAAGAAATCTCAAATATCTTGAGAACGGTTAGTCCTAAGTATAATGGAGTGTGTTACAAACAAGAATTTTATTGATACATTTGAGCATACACTACTTAGTCTTTTTTTTAAATTTCGTAAAAAAAGGCCGGTTGTTCTTTTCCGAATCGTACCAAAATCTAATCAGCACCAGAGTATCCCACAAGTAACTTATCTGCCAAATTTTATGAAATTTGGTCAATTAATATTTTAACTAGAGCGGATAAATGAAATTTTTACTGGTCATTTCGCAAAAAAAGGCGGGTTCTGTTTTTACGAATCGTACCAAAAACTAATCAGCACCAGGGTCACATCCAAGTGACTTACCAAATTTTATGAAATTCGGTTCATTAGTTTTTGAGTTAGAGTGGATACATACATTGCACAGACAAACAGACAGACGTCACGCTAAAAATAGCTTTTTCGTATTCTAGAGGTCTCGAAACGTTTAGTTCCGTCGAAAACTCGAGTTGCGATTTTCGACATGATTCCAATACTTTCCCTATACTATACATTACCACGTATTGCAGGGAAAATAAGATAAATATTTTCAACTGTAAATTGTCTAAATAGCAAGCAAATACTGCATCCACTGTAGTGCTCGACCTGGTAGTGGATTGATTCTCATCAGTATTTCATTTCAAATTGAAATTTTCCTCGACGAATGTGATCAATGGTTGCGAATTCTTCTGAGCTAAAATTAATGTTGAAATCAACACAGATAATTATTGGTAATTTGTCCAGATTTCTTCTCAACAGTTTTTCACTATGGCAGCGAGACTTTGAATACATTCAATGATCTCATCAACGTATGTAGATGACGACCAGAAGAATAGTTTACCCATTTTCCAGTCGAAATTGGACTGCGAAAAGATCACCCATTCCCTTGAATGGGACACCCACAACACATTTGGTATGCTCTTTTGTTTACCACATTAAAAGTCACAGAATTTCTCTATTTTCTACGAACACTTGTGAAATTTTGTGAGTTTTAATACGTATACAGTGTAGAAGCGTAGTTTTATGTTATTGACAATTTTCAACGAACACTTGTCAATAAAATAAAACTATGCTTCATAAATACACTGTATGCGTATTAAGACTCACAATTTTCAACGAACGCTTATCAACAAATACAAAACAGCGCTTCATAAATATACTGCATACGTAATACACCGCAAAACAGTTCAGCCTACACTACGAATACCCACTACATAAGGCTCCTGCAAACTCCTATATATAGTATTTAGGAGCCCTAACACTGCGTAAGTGCAGTGCGATGTGTACGTGCAGTAGAGGAACATTTCCCCTTACTCCACTCTCGACTTTTTGGGGAAGGAAGCGTTCCACTTTTCATCACACTACCGCAGCAAAAGAAATATCACTTCAAAAAGCCGGTACTATTTTTCTAAATTGTACCAAAATCTAATTAGCACTGCTCATGAGTGACTTGACTAACAAATTTTATGAAATTTCATAGAGTAATTTTTACATTAAAGTGGACACTGAGATTCGGCGCGTGCACACACACATGCACACGCGTCACATTAAAAGGATTTCATATTCTAGAGTGCCCCAAATGGGTGTAGATTCATTGAAAACGGTATTTTTATTTTCGACCTCAAACAGCATAAACAGTTTAAGAAAAAAAATCTAATGTGGGCAACACATGACTTTCCTTATATAATGTAATGAATTTACTACTTTTACAGTAAAAAAATAGGTTTTTCTTATAGTAGATACTAATATTCTTTCCAAGATATTGAATTTTCGACAATTAGTCGTCATTTTCATTGATTTAGCATCATTTTTATCCATTTGGCGAGATTTTCATTAATTTGGCAACATTTCAAAAAAGTCGCCAAGTTGGCGACATTACGCCAAATTCGTCGCCAAAATCTCGCCAAGCGTTATGCACTAAGAAAAAAGTTATTCTTACAGCAGATAAATGACTATTGGCGTTCAAATACAAAAGTATTATTCAAAGTATATTTTTTCATGAATGGAACAAGCTAGATCCACGAGAATGATGTCACCCAATTTATCGCATGGTATTGCATATGAAAAGTGAACATGTTTCTCAATAGGAATTTTTTTTTTTTTTTATGTGACTTTTTCATAATTTTTTTGAAAAATGTACAATATCTCGAGAACGGTTCATGTTAGCGTTCTAAAATTTATGCCAATCGTTCTCTAATGAAAAGTTACATAAGAAATGTCTATTTGCGTAACTTTATTAGCGGTTTTGATTTTTTGACGATTTTTTCAAAATTTCATTCGAAAATTTAGGGGGGTTCTGAACATTCGATTACGTATAAAAACAATGGGCTTCCAGTGTTTACGGATTGTGATTTTTGTACCAAATTTGGTTCGAATCGGTCCATTCGTTCGTCAGTTATCGTCTCCACAGACTCACACACACACACACACACACACACACACACACACACACACATCACTTCAAAAATGTTTGATTCGTGATCAGGGATGCTTGAAACGTGCTCTCCCGTCGAAAACTCGAATTCGAATTTTCGACCCCGTCACAATACTTTCCTTATACATTATGTATATAAGGAAAGTAAAGAGGTCAAAAACTTGCAAAATAGAGGGTAGTTGGGGAGAGAGAGCATTTGCTGCAAAGGGACCCAAAATTGTCAGGGGCACTGGGTAAGAGAAAATTTCAATTGCAGTGGTCGAACTGACATGATTGAAATGGAATCGTTTATCGGATGGAAATAGCGAGCACTAAAACTTGACCCCTGTCACGTGGGACCTTCCAGGAGGCAGACAGCACATTCAGATCCAAAAAAGTTATTTCTGGCTGAAGTTGTTTCCTCCGTTTTCTACACGTGTTTAAAAAGCACGTAGGGTCCATGCCAGAATAGCATGCACCCTGATTACGGCTCGATTTACAGGAAGTTGACAGTGGCGTGACAATTGGAAGCCAGCAGGGCAACATGCCAATGCTAGCGGGTAACAATGAAATATCTTTTCAGTGCAAGGTGAGACAACAGCTGGACATTGACGTCGGAGTGATTAAGCTGTCATGTTTAAATTTTCCAAATACATGGTAGGAAAGTGTCTGGAGTCGAAAATCGGAACTTCAGTTTTCGATGGATCTACACGTTTCAGGTACTATAGAACACGAATTTTAGCGTGACGTGTACGCGTGTGCAATGTACGTATTCACTCTAGCTAAAAAACTATTTGATTCATTTCCGCTAAATTTGGCAGTTAAGTTACTTTTGGGATACCCTGGTACTGATTAGATTTTGATTTAAAAAAAAAAATTCTCCCCAAAATGGACCGTAAGTCTTTAAAGTCAAAATCTAAAATAAACTAAACATGCTTAAATGTATAAATTAAATACATATTTCATGCGTAATTTTTATAAGACCAACTCAATTATTCTCGAATGAACAGTTTATATATATATATATTTTGAGGAGCTGGACGTTTAAAAATGCGTTGACGAAAAAAGAAGACATTAAAACAGCAAATTGGCATAATATCAATTAAGTATATGTGTCATTTTGAGCAATGACCTATGAATTAATTCTAAACATTAAGTCTTGAATCATGATGGGAGCATATTCTGCAAAAGTTCGTTTGGGAGCAATTTGGCGCAGACATGGTGATTTGAAGTAATGGGAGCAACATGAAAATCACTGAACCCAGCGTAGAGACGTTTACAAAATCGTGCTCCTATTGCAAAAACAAGCATAGATACATTTTAGCATTTTTGGGCTCTCAAGTACAGAATAACCGATAATTGCACTGGAAGACAGAAAAATTGCTGTATGTCACAATGGGATTTATTCATCACGGTACGCCACTGCGGGTCTTCAATTGTATGTAAACATTGCCACGTCCTTTTATACTACTTCGCACCGTTCATTTATCTGATATGAAGTTTGAAGGGTTATATATCTGGACAGTTTATGTAACAAAGTTTATGTAAACAACGTACGGTCAATTTATTTTGAGTAAAGTTTTGTCATCTCTTCTGGTTACTGTGGGTATACAAAAAGTGAACCTGTCCTATGGACATGACAAACTTGAATAGACGCCATTATATGATCTGTATGTTGTCGAGAAAATTAATTTTTTCAAGTTGGTAACAACGTAGAGATGCCAATAGGGAGAATTTTAAGAGGATATAAAGGCCATTTTCAAAGAATACATTTTGAACAAAATCTCATAGGAAGTTAATTTATTTTCCTTATGATACTGCGATGCAAGAGGATCTATAAAGAACGACGATATAAGACTGGCGATATAAGACTTCAGATATTTAAGTACCAATAACTTAGATGTATGATACTAAATTATGATATTTGAAATACCATATAGAGAAAAAAATATGTCGGACACATGGTTTTCTTTAAAAATAAATAAACATCGATATTATGGTAAAACAATAACACAAATTAAAGATTTCTCATAACTAGATCTCGCTAAAAATCAATAGGGTCGTTTATTGTTACCAATTTAAATAATCTAAAATTTCTAATATCGCAAAAAACATTCGTGATAACTACAAAACAATGGTGTCATTTATTACTGGTTATGGGTACTTATAGTATTCATTCCTTTGATAATGAGCATATTTAATTTATCATTGTTAGATGAAAACGTACAATATCCCAATAATAGCGCGTTTTACCATTCTGTATAAGTTATGCAATACGGTTCTAAATAAATTTTACATATAAAATGGCTATTTGTGCAATAAATTTTTACAGTTTAAAATAAGCATTTTTTATAGTCCGAGTTATCCAAAAATCAATAAACAGCTCTCTGAAAGTAAAACAATTGTATCATATTTTTTTCGATTCGCTCAATTTGTTTGACAGATTAAGGAGCACTATGTGCGAAAGTATAATTTCCAAATCTCAAGAATGGTTTGTAATAACTGGTTAGAATTAATTACAGTAATTTCACTCATCTGATAATAGTTTATTTAATTTTGCTTATGATATTTTTCTTTTTCGCTAAAAAAATATATCTTGAGAACGCATAATATTCTGCAAATGATATAATTGGCTTAAGAAAAAAAAAGGAAAAATTACATGTAAAATGGATATTTTTGTAACAAATGTTAATTATTTTTTATATATTTCTTTTCTTTAGTTCGAAAAAAAAAGTTTGAAAAATTGTGCGCCATTCCTTAATACGAGCACCTTGAAACCTGAAAATTAATATGAATTCCTAATCCTATATATCCCTAAAATGAATCTTTTCACTGGGCAAACCTATTCCAATGGCATATTGCAGTTGTTGCCCCTCTGATGCATAGAGGTCTTGCCCAGTGCAGTGCCCCGCATTCCCCTACGTTAGTCAGGCCTACTCGATAAATTGTTTTGAATGTTGGACGACTATAAATATGTAATTTTGTTCTTTGAATATACAATTAATTGGGATGAAAGAGAAACGGTTATATAATTTACCGATAGATGGCGATACCTACCAAACTGGAAACAGATGCTAGATTTCTCAGCTGATTCCCCGGGAGCAGCTGTCAAAACAAAGCTTCAAATGTAGCCGAAACTGTCAAAATATTACTTATTCTAAAACACTTTACTGTAACTTATATAAGAGAATCTATTTTGCAAAGAAAAACGTCGCTGTATAAAATTTAATGTGAGCAACTCATAACTTTACTAACATAATCAAATATGAGATCTTTTATTTAAATTCAATGAAAAGGGATTAAAAATATTGAATAGAATCTTCTATAAAGAATATAGGATTCGATTCGATATAAGTATATCGAATATTTTAAATTCATATCAATCATTTGACGATATTTTACTGGCACCAACCTGCCAAAATTCCAAACTAAGAATATCTTGAGAACAAGGAATGCAATATCTCAAAAACGGCACAGGTTATGATTTTCTGTTATGTACTTACTTCTGAATAAAAAATTACTAATGCGTTATTTTCGTAACAAATTTTAACATAATTTTGTTCCTATATATTTTTTCAATTTTCAAATTTTCTTTTTTTGCGAAAAATTGAAGGTGATAAGGCACCTTGATAATAAATTAGGTTGAGATTTAGCGATTGGAAATAATGTACCAAATTTTATTAGTTTTGCTCAATTTCTTCGAGAGATAAAACTCACCACATGGAAAAATAAAAAAAAATTCTAATAGTATCTCTATAATGGTTCATGATAATTTTTAATGGCGTTCATTCGTGTCGGGTTAAAAGTTTTTACAAAAAATTAACTCATTTAACAATAGTGAGTTCATTTTACTTTTTATGAATTTTTCCATTTTGAATCATAAACGTGAAATATCTCGCGAATGTTAGCGTTTTATAAACGATAGTATTCGCTTTTAAATAAATAAAAGGGAGGGGGATATTGCTTGGTCCATCCATCACTAAAACTAGGCTTCTGACATTCGTGAATAGAAATTATTCTAAAATTTTTATCAATTTTATAAAAAGATATCGTTAATACAGGCCAGACATCATCGAAAAATAGTTGATTCACATAAAGTAATGCTCAAGCTGTGTAGATCCATCAAAATCCGATGATCTGATTTTTACCCCAGCCCATTAATTTCTCTCTATGGAAAAATAACTGCTTCGTGTAAAAAAATATTCCCTATATAGAAAAATAACTACTTCGTGTAAAAAAATATTTCATCTATAGAAAAATAACTACTTCGTGAAAAAAAAATATTCCTTATACGGAAAAATAACTACTTCGTGTAAAAAAAATATTTCCTCTATGGAAAAATAACTACTTCGTGCAAAAAAAAATATTCCCTCTATGGAAAAATAACTACTTGTAAAAAAATATTAAGGAAGATAAAAATACAAGTAAAATAATCGGCAGTGGTTCCAGCCCGATGGAGTCGAAATGATTCTGCGCGAATAACGCCTTTCTTTGTGAATTATTTGTTCTCGTTACACATTTTCAAAACAGTTCTAATTATTAAAATATATCGAAATTATAACCACTATATTTAAAAAACTAAGAACCTTATCCCAAATCCAATTACATATATTTTTAGGGCTTTCAAAAGGTTACAAATTAATTGATCATAGCAAGCACATTTAGTTTTCGGGATCTAAGCATTACAAACCGAATATTTTCAATCTTTTTCAACTTGGTAAGACGATTCATAGAAAACGCCAAGAGCGTTGTATAATAATAATAATCTAGAAACTGGATTTCATAGACTATTTTTGTCTCTTACTGCTCATATCTATTTTTTATAGTTTGGAAGATACTTCGCGTAAAAGTAAGCAAAGTGAAGAAAAAATTAACTCGCGCAAAAACTTTTGGGGAAAAAAAAGTTTAAAATATTAAAATTCCCTTTCAAACAAACTTCGGAAGAAATCCATACGACAAATAGACATATTTTAAAGAAATTTTAAAAAATATATACTTTTCGTGCTTTTTAAACCTCTCCGATCTTTATATTACGATATAAAAAAAAAATTTATGTGCCATCCATCGTTTATATTTTAACAGCCGCTTGCTTCTAAGTATATCACAAACTGCTTAAAATATATATATATCATAAAACTATACGTTGATTAATTATAAACGTTTTAACCGAGCCTTGTCTTTTGATTTTTTTGAATGAATCCAGTGTCTCCCGCTCTCCATCCACCCCCAGCAGAGCTGTTCTACTTACTGAGGCCACTTCCACGCACAGGGGATGGAACTTTTCTACACAGACTAACATAAACAGACCTGTTACTCGCGGTTTCGCAGCGCCCAATAGTATTCTGTGCTTTTCTACTTATTGAGGCAACAACTCCCATGCACAGGGACCGCGCAAAAAAAAAAAAAAAAAAAAAAAAAAAAAAAAAAAAAAAAAAAAAAAAAAACCATTTTCATTTATTATGTTTGAAGATAAAAACGTCCAAAGTGTTTGTACTTTTCATAACGCTCCGATTTCAGCCAGAGATCCCCCCCCCCCCCCCCGATTATAAATGCTTTTCACATTAAAAATTACGTTCTTAAATGACACATTGCATAAAATTAAAGAAATGCTTCACACCACTTTCAAATTTTCCAACAAAATAATCCTGGAAAAAAATTAATGTTTTGCAATGCGCTATTTTATGAGAATGCTTTAAAACACTTTATCTTTCGTTATGCCATCTTTCGAACCCCAAATGCCTTTGCTCTCAAAAGAACTTTTAACGCGAGAACAAATTCGCTCATAAAGATCTTCTCTACAAGTGATAAAAGTTTCACATGCATCATTACATTTTCTATTTTTGTATCTATTTTGCAACATCCGTAGGTTGTAAATAGCAAAGGATAAGCTCTAAACAAACATTTTGTTGACACATGTAAAAAATATCTGAGTAACGCTGAAATCCAGCATTCGAGGCTTTATTCCATCTTTTTTACTCGAACATTTCAACTCAAGGGCAAAAAAACTTGTTGGTGTATATAGTGACACTTGCGTACATGTCAAATTTGGTGGTTGTTGCGTACATCTCAAGGCGTTTTCCAAATCTATCAGGTGCAGTATAGGAGAAAATGGCACTTGCGTACGTAAATCTCCAATGTTATGTTACATAATCTTCCCTGTCATTTAATCAATCATGTTTCATTATAGTTAATATATAGTTAATATATGGTAATATGCGTATTATGGCAAACGTGGCCAAACTTCCTAGTTTTTTTAATTTACCAACAGACTACATTGATTTCTATCTATTCAATTTTGTTTTATTTTTCTTTGATTCTCTTTTCTTTAAAAAATTACTTTAATTTAGCAATATTAGCTAAAGTCATCAAACACTTCTTTACATCTTGGGTACTTTTGTAATGTAGCAGAGTTGTAGAGATTCGCTGATCCAGTTTGATGTATACTTACAAAAAATTGTTTCATTCCTTCAAGATTAAGATCTGTTCCATTCACAAGAAATAAGATCTGTTCCATTCACAAGAAAGTCACTGTACTTTAATTATTCTTTTAAGCTTTGAATGGGGACTTGATTTTGGGATGTGGTCTACTCATTAAGGTGTCAAATTCATTATGCTTCTGTGCTGTAGATTATGGCAGTTCCACATGCTAGTTGTAAAGATAGAAATTCCTAGCTATTATTTAATCGTAAAATTCCTGTAGCTTTGGTTGCTGAGGTGAACTTTTTTGAATTGATAACCATTCGTTATCTATGACTGGATCTGGAAGGTGGGCTAATGCTACCCACATACTTTTCTAATTTATTTTCTTTATGATCACTGGCTAATCCAAGTGGCTGAACATTCCTCCACAGACATTGATTGAAATGAAAGTTGCATACTGAAATCCTCACTGACGGATATAGACTTTCCAAGGCTTTAATAGCTGCAACCTCAACGTCTACAGCCACTGAATGTAGATTCCATTCTACTTCTTTTAAAATTGTGAAACGTTTCAGGTTTCACATATGTATTTCATTTCTCTTTGAAAGTAGGACAAAAATTATTTGAACAATAGTGACTCCATTCACATTCTTACTTATATCAGCGTGAATTTTATATCTGCGCTGCGAGAACAGCTTGGTAACTTTTAAAAGTTCCATTACCAAAAAAGTTTTAGCAGTTTTTCAGGGTGCTCCGATAACGGCTTCTCTGCGATAACTGTCTAAACGCATAATATTAATATTTCTGTTTAATCCAACTTATTAAATGAATTAAACAATCAAAATATATTTAATGCAAAATATTATTTTATTTGATAATGTTGTAATTTAAAGACTTACTGCTAAAACTGATGAATAGAACTGTAGTACTATAGAAACATATTGTAAAATATTAGCTGAATCTGCTGTCTTAAATATTCCAAATTAAAAATACTTAGTTGTTAGTAGCAGAATAAACATTTGGTTGAATATATGAACCGGTTTCTGATGCCTCCTTAATTAATCTAAATTGTCATAATACTTATTACTCTCAACTCTGCGACATTACAAAAATTACCATGTCGTACGCAAGTGCCACCTCTTTTCCGCCTGTTAGATTTGTGAGCGCCTTGACATGTAAACAGATGCCACTAAATTTGACGTGTCACAGTACGTAAGTGCGATCAATTGAACATGATAATCTCGGTTACAAAAACAGTCGTTAAGAGACATTATAATATTTGCATAGATCATGAGCTACTTATGCATATATTTTAGATTTCCTAGTGAAATTGGCGGGCATTCTGAGTTATAAGTAATTTTAAAAACAAGAAAGATCAATCATGCATAAGCATTGATTATGAAACACTTTCCAACTGAAATGCAATTTCATTTAAAAATTTCTAAAATGTGATACATTCAGTGGTGATATCTTTTACATTATCACAGTACTACAGTAATTTATTATACTTAAATATTTAAAACTGTATCAAAATATAAATCATCTGATTCTCTATGCAAAATCAAGGAATATTTCATTCATATAACTTGTATTCCAGACTCCAGAGCTAAATAATTTTGTGTGAAAAAAAATTCAGCAATTCTTATGTAACTCACCCTACAATCGCTTGAGATATTTGCATTCTGCATAAGTTAAAATTAGGCTTCATTGAAGAAATAATAAAAGTTTAGGGATCATTTAAAATCACAACTATTGTAATTGCATAATCACGGAATTTAGATACACAGATTATATATATATGTGTGTGTGTGCATGTATTCAAAGTATTGGAATCGTGCCGAAGATCGGAACTCGAATTTTCGAAGGATCTACACGTTTTGGCACTTCTAGAACACGAAAAAATTATTTTTAGGAAGACGTCTGTGTGTGTAAGGGTGTATCTGTGTATATTTCTGTGTGTCTGTGAGAATGTTACATCCACTCTAATTGAAAAAATAATGGACCGAATTTCATAAAATTTGGTAGGTATGTTTTTTCTGGGAAATTCTGATGTTCATTAGATTATAGTACGATTCGTAATAAAAGAATCTGCCTTCTTTGCGAAATGGCCGGCAGAAATTGCCTTTATCCACTCCAGCAAAAAACTAATGGAACAAATTTAACAAAATTTGGTGAATAATATTTCAATAACCTACAAGTGATTTATATACCAAATTTAACAAAATTTGGTATATAAATCATTTGTAGGTTATTCTTGTACGATTCGGGGAAAAGGAACGGGTTATTTTTGCGAAATGGCCCACAAAAATCGTTAAATATAAAAAAAAGACTACGTGTGCTCAATTATATCAATTAAATTCCTATTTTATGCGTGATTTTTGACAACAAAAAGAATAAGACTAACTCCATTACTCTAGGACTAGCCGTTCTTGAGATATTCTAGTTTTTTCGCGTTTTCGCTACGCCACCTTTGACAATAAGTCCAGCTATCAAATGAGAACCAAATTTAAGTTTAACGTGCAAATTCAATGTCATTTAAAATACTTATGGCTGTTATTTTGTGCAGATAAACTCAAATTATTATTGAAGAAATAAAGAGAACGTGAATATGAGTCTGCAGGAAAAGACATGTGCTGCCCACATCAGAATTTTTAACAATATTACAACAATGATTTATAGAAGTGAACGGGGATTATTTGCACGCCATTTCAAAAAAACTGTATGATCTATATTAAAGATCCACCAAATTTTTGTAGAATAAAATGTTCAACAAATTTAAGCTGTGTACCAAATTTTAACTCTCTAGGACGTAGGAAAGTGCATTAAAAATGCCATCAAATAAGTATATCTTGAAGAGTTATATAAAATTAAAAAAAAAAATTGCAAAGTTGTTATCTACCAAATTTATTTTAAAATGTGAAGCCTCTCTCATATACAAAATGATTAAACTCTTGGAAAGATATTTATTATATAATATATCTCTTTTCTTTCTGGAGGATATCCCAAAAGTCAGAATTTAATTGAATTTGTTTTTTTCTCTATATTAAATAATTTTTACTGAATATATTTTACTGAAATTTGTTTTATATATTTTATGGGATAATGTGAATATTTCCTAAAAATTTCGAAGCAATTTGTGAATTTTAAATTTGCTTAAAAAATGTTTGAAAAATTAGGTTCCATAGGGTTCAATGTACTTCATTTTTTCAATCCGGGTTCAATAAAAAACTAATTGGGTGATATTATTTATTTATATTCCCATAGGTCCCACAGACAGTCTGAACAACATACTAAAATTTCATTTTGATTAAGTCATTTTTACGGCAGTTATCGTGCTAACGGACAGACAGACGGACAGAATGAACAAAGTCATAAACACTTTTCAACTATGTTGTAAAGTGTTAAAAAGTTTAAATATTGCATGGGATATGTCCCGAATATTCGTTACAATGCAATGGGAGTTTTGTTTCCTGGAAGCAGCGATCGCTCAATTTTGATCCGATTTAGTAATGGAGCTACGAAACCACAGCCACCCGAACCCACAGTTCAAGTGAAACTATTTATTGTGAACACAATAACTAATACAGCAGCTGGCTGTAACTACGATAACGTTTCTGTGTTACTACGTTTTCTCCCTCTTCTAAAAGTGGTTTGACCCAAATCACGTGGTCGTATTTTGTAGACGGGTGCACTTAGTGACCGACGATGGAAAGAAATGGCGTTTGTTGAGCAGAGAATTAATATCAAATTTTGTATTCGCTTGGGAAAGAGTGCTACGGAGGTTTACAAAATGTTGAAGCATGTGTACGGCAGTGATACATTATCGCGAACGCAAGCTTTTGAGTGGCATTGACGTTTCAGAGAAGGCTTAGTCAGTATCAGTTAGGAAAGTGCCGATGACGACGAACGCTTTGGCCGTCCGCAGACTTCCCACACCGCTGAAAACAGGTTTCTGCAATGGTACGTGGGAACAGTCAGCAAACAATAACGGAAATAGCAGAATCAATTGGGATATCCGAGGTCACATGTCAACGGATACACATCGTTTCCCGCATGTTAACCGAAGACCAAAAGGGATCAGATGATTTTTGCAGGACAACGCTCCTGCACACCGATCCCTCCTCGTCGCTGACTTTCTTACGAAAACGCAAACAACTGTTTTGTTACATCCTCTTTACTCCCCCGATCTCGTCCCCTGCGACTCCTCGCCCCCTGAACTCGTCGATTTCAATCCGCAAATGAAGTTAAAAGTGCATCGCCGGCTGAGTTAAAGGACATGGTTAAAAATGGATTCCAGAAATGTTTCGATGACCTTTATAAGCGATGGCAAAAGTGTGTTGTTGCGCAAGGGTCTTATTTCGAAGGAGGATGTGTTGCAGCATTTTAATTGATAATATTTTTTAAGTTATAGCCTCAGTCCGGGAACTTTTGAATCCTACCTCGTACACACACACACATATATATGTATATATGTATATATATATATATATATATCAACATTAAGCAATCTCATTCTCTCTATCACGAACCGAATTTTGCCTTATTGCCAGAACGCAGAAATGTTACTTGGATCGGTGATTGGTCTCTATATAATGGAACTAGTCAGAAGTTCTTAAAGTAAAGCATAATTTAGAAAGTGAATTAAGTGAAATCATAATCATCAATATATAGATCTTACACTAGAAATATATTACACAAATCATACACAAGTTATATAGAACTTACACTAGAAAAAAAATTAAACATTAATTATTTAATTTTTTGTATTAAAACAATATTTATGTATGAAATAAATAAAACCATCTACATAAAAAGTGGAAGTGTACAATTTTTATGTTCCTAACGTCAATAGCCCCCTCGTGAAAGGGGGGGGGGGCAAGTTACCCTCTTAAGAAAGTACGTTGTCAAACTTTGTATCAGTCGAAAGGTTTTTCCAGTACTTTAAAACGATGGGCAACATGGAATTTTGAGCCAATAATTGGGAATCTTTCCCCCTTGCAAATTTTGCAAAAAAATGTGAAA
The DNA here is from genome assembly GCA_951213105.1 of Amaurobius ferox. Taxonomy (NCBI): domain Eukaryota; kingdom Metazoa; phylum Arthropoda; class Arachnida; order Araneae; family Amaurobiidae; genus Amaurobius; species Amaurobius ferox. The sequence goes on from OX578138.1 coordinate 47,919,637, forward strand.
AACCTGCATAGTTGGCTCATATGATCACAATTATAGCATGCTACCATTCACTTTAAAAGAGCTTAAAAAAATCTTTCATTTGATATCATACTTAACAAATAAGCCACACTGTTTGTTCTCAGTGTGGCTTATCAGCACCAAATAGCCATTACTGCAGTGGCACAAAAAATTAAGAATGTCTTACTGCTTGGTACAATCGACTTCATCGGCCATCACAAAAATTTACAAAATTGAGGCACATAGCGAGTTTTCTTGCTGTTCCTGTTATAACAGCTATTCTTATGCTGAAGAATTCTAAAGACACTGCAAAATTAGACCACTAATACTTAATGCTGCAATGAAAGCATGATTCTGTTTTTCTTTTTAATCAAGCAAACCGCTACTTCTTATTTTATCGTCAGAAGTAAAAAATAAATTCACTGTAAAGTCCCACTTTTCTATTTGCGAGTTGGTGCAACACTGATTTGGAACAAGGTTTCGGTACTACCAAAACATAGTGTGCAGTAGCAAGCAAAAAAGTCAAGATGGCAAGTGATCTAGAAGATGAAGATGGGAACCTAGAAATAAATGTTCTGTTCCACCCCTATGTTTTCCCCCTCAAGTTCCCAATTGCATTGAAGTTGGAAAGTGTTTCATAATCAATGCTTTATGCATGATTGATCTTCCTTGTTTTTTATACTTACGTTTTAGATTCGATTAGTCTCAATAGGTAGTTAGAAAAACAAAATATCTTCCAATACTAAATTAGCTCGACCAAAATTTGCGCACTACAAATTGATTATGAATTAATTGATTTATAATTAAAACACTTCAAATTAAAACAGAATACAAACATAAATGAACTGGAGTGCGGCTGAACTCTATTTTCTTATACCAAAATCCCTTTTTAAGTAGATTGTGATTTTTCAAACTTTCTTCTTGCAAATTTTGCAAGAAAAAAAAAATTTGAAAAATCTGCATCGTTGTTCCAAATGATCGCAATTATTAATTTCATGTTGCCCTTTATTTTAAAAGGCTTGAAAAATTCGATTGATTGATACCAAACTTGCCGTTGTACCCCTCGGACGGTAACATGTCACTCCCACCACCCAACACGAGGGGGCTAATGCGGGGCCGCCGGGATTTCTCTGAACTAATCCCGCCGGCCCCGGCTAATGGCGCCACGAAAGTTGTATCGCGTCTATTCGTCACTATAATGATCAAATAAACTGGAGTGTGGCTCAACTGCCAAGTTTCGTGTTCACAGAGTCTTAAATATAAAATTTCGAAGTTTTCGCTCGAATTCAAAAATAATTTCTAACTAGTTTTCAGATTTCTCAATAACAAAGCCGGATATAAAGTTTCAAGGAAATCCATAAATATTTGTGGCAGCTATCGTGTATACAAGAAATCGATGATCATAAACAGACAGATAGACACCACTCAAAAAAATCAAAACGCTTTCAGAAAATCCTAAAATATATATTGACATCAAAATCACGAAAAAAAAAATTGCTATGTAAGTATATAGTAAAACAAAGCCCAAATTTTGTAAAGCAAGTCTTAATTGCAATCACAAAAATATATGTTTTGGTTTTAATCTCAGATATATTTCAACAAAATAATAAACTTAGAAGAAACAACAGTTCAAAAAGGTGTGCAATTAACATCTAAACGGCAAGTCTCACATTTGCTCATGAGTAAAAGAGTTATTTTTTGTTTCTTCTTCTTCTTTGCATTCAGGATACTTTTCTTTTTCTGCTGAACTTCCATCACCTGAAGTTGACTGGACAGAATCTTGTGAGCTTTCGATGTCTTTCTGAAGTTCAAATAAAGATTTTTCGAATTCATTTCGGAATTTACTCAGAGCTTCCTTCAAATCTTCAACAGTAATAGGAACATCTACATATTTCTGAATCCTAGAAAATGTCTCTATCGATTGATCTAGTGAATTTTTAGAATTCTGCAACATTCTCAGAAGATTTTCTATCCCTTCCTTGTGAGCACTTGTTTTTCCAAGATTTTGAAGTTCATTAATAGATCTAAAGTATTGATGAAGGACATGAAAATGCTCATTGATAACGGTTGGCCTATTTTCCCATTCCCAGAATCTTTTAATGATGGGATCAAACTTATTTTTACAATCTCTTAATCTTTTGCAATATTCAGTAGCTTCCTGTTCTTCATTATTATATAACCAATTTTCTATTTCGCATAAATATTGAAGTAATTGTTCCTTATCCTTTTCCATTACATAGTCGTTTAACTTGCATCTCAATTTTCCTCTTACTTCGTAAACATATTCCTCCAACGCATTACAAGCATCAGCTTTCTCTTTTTCCTTGAGAAATCTCTGAAGCATTTGTTGCTCAGTTTCAATAAATTCCTTCAGTTTGCCTTCAGATAACTCTGGAACATTAGAAGCAACAGTGAGGTCGTAAGATTTAACTGTAGACTTAGTATCTTGTTCTTCTCTGAACTTAGTATCTGGTTCTTCTTCCTCTATAGTGCTAATGGAGAGAATTTCGTTTTCAGCAGAAATCTCCATATTTTTTTGGTCTTTCTCTATACAAGCTAAAGCTTTTTCGTGGTTAGTTAGATTATTTCTTACAATAATCTTAGCACTAGTGACTGAGAATATGCCATGAGAATTAAGGCACACTTTTATATTAATTTTAGCAAATTCGTTTGGAATATTTTGTGGAAAGTTTCCAATCGCAAAAGAACCAATTTTATGCATTTCTGAAGAAGCAACAAAATAAGCTTCGAGACTAAATGGCTTGTTCATAGAAAGAGTAACCATTTTAAAAGCTGGCACTTTGTCAGAACGAGAGAAAACTTCAATCTCCTCCTTTCGGGATTCCATATTTTCCCATGCTACTTTAATAACATACGAAGGGATATCTTTGACTACAAAATCTCTCGTTTTCAAAGATGGAGATAACAATGCACATTGCAAAGCACAACCTTTTGCTACAGCTTCATCTTGATTCAAAGTTGAATTAGGTTCTAATCCAAATACTTTTTGAATAATTTGCTTCACCGCTGGCAATCTAGATGATCCTCCAACTATTTCAACAGAATGTATATCACCAAATTTCAACTGAGTTTCGTCTAGAATTTTCCGCAAAGTTTTCTCAATTCTACTTAGAAGATTCACAGAAAGGTTCTCAAAAAGTTCTCTTTTCATTTTACCTTGAACATCTTGATCCTGCATGAAACATTCTATCATAAGTCTAATTTCTAGAGAATTTGCGCTCATCATTTTTTTCAGAGATTCACACTCAACCAACAATGTCATTAAAGCTTTTTTACTGGAACTAACATCGAGGTAATACCTGTTTTTAAAGTCCTCCATAAAATACTGAACCAATGTGTTGTCAAAGTCCCTTCCACCAATGTCGTCCCATACGCATCCCAAAATTTTAAGCATTTCTTTCGTAAAAGCACACGCTGTAACAGTAATACATGAATGTCCTAAATCAACAAATATAACATTCCATGGCTCATGGTCGGATAAACCTTGTTTATAGAATCCATAAGCAAGAGAAGCAGCAGTAGACTCGTTCATTAATTTCAAAACATTTAAACCAGCTATTTTCGATGCATCTAACATTGCTCGTCTCTGAGCATCTGTGTAAAACACAGGTACAGAAAGCACACAATCTCGAACTTTGCTTAGGAATTTATTTTCAGCAATTGTTTTTAGTTTAGTAAGCATCATAGCCATTAGCTGGTTAACAGAAAATGTAACAGTTTTCTTTAAATAATTTACCTTGATTCCTATATCACCAGATGATAACTCTGAGACTGCATGCGGTACATAGCCAAGCTCTTTATTAATAGCCGAGTCTGAGTATTTTCTTCCCAAAAGTTTCTTAAATCCAAACACTGTGTTATTCAAATTTGTAATTAACCTTGATTTAGCCGAAATGCCAACATCCCTTGATCTTTCAGTAAATGCAATGTACGTTGGAGTCGCTCGCAGGTCACATTCGTTGTCTAAAATTTCTATTCCACCAGATTTTGCAGCAGCGACATAACTGTTCTCGTTACCTAAATCAAATCCAACAGCGGACATTTTACGCCACTATAAAACACACGCTTTGAAAATATAACTTAACTATAAAAATAACACAATGATCACATTTAATACAACGATGCACAATATAAAATGGAACAGTCAAATCTCATTGTTTCGAATTTAAAACTAGAATTTATCAGATTAGATAAAACGATTTTTGCTATGCTGCCACAAATTACTGAAGAACTTCAAATAAAACTATTTTTAATCATGGACAATGAGATCAGATGTCTCATTCTATGTATACTTAGTATAAAGCTAACTTAACACAGGAAGGAAAAACGCTACTTGCGAAATAAGTTAGTTCTCGCATTACAATTAAATTCGTGCCATTTTGGCGTTATCTTTTTCTCCAGATCGGTAAGAAAAGTAAATACATGGTTGCCAGAAAAATTAGTGGAACACAATGCAAACAATTAACAAAACACAAAATGATGGAAGTACACATTTAAATACGCTAACAAAATTGGCTAATTTCCAGAATACTGAGCGATCATGAAAAAAACTCGAAATTTCAAAAATCATTTGTTTACTCTTAAAGTATTTTACATTTAAAACATATTTTGTTTATTCCAATAATTTATATTAAAAATACTTTCCAATATTAAAAATTCTGAACGCTCTTTCTTACATTTCAATAGTTTAAATTTAAAAATATATTTACTCCTTTCTGAAAAAAGTTTTTGTATTATCAAACGATAACATCACATGCTGATAGAACGTAATTTGCATAACGAGTATCATGCAGTATGAGGTAGGTATGGTATGACCATTGTACTATTGGATATAACCATTGTATGTAACCATTTATACTTCCGACAAAGCTAACTTGGCAATACAGAGGTATAAGAAAAACTGTAAGCCTTCGCTATCCTTTGTCCATGTATTAAACGCCTTAATAATTGCAAATTAAAAGAGTGATACATAAAACCACTAGTTTTAATTCTAATAAATCGATTTTTAAAATACCCATTCAAAACTCTACTCATATTTTTCCATATTGCAGTAAAAATTAGCTAGAGTGTGGAGCAACTTGGCTTTCTCATACCAGAATTTATTTTTAAATAGCTTGCGATTATTTTTTTTTCGCAAATTTCGAAAGAAAAATCGAAAAATCTGTATCGTTAGTTCAAATGATCACAATTATGGCATGTTACTATTTTACCACTCATTTTAAAGAGCTTGACTAAATATTTTGATTGATGTCAAGTTCGACAATGTAACTCCTCCTCGAGTGGAGCACCCCGGAAGGGGGGGGGGGGGACTAATAACGCCACAAACACAAAATATATGTCGCGGCTACTTTTCACTACAATGATTGAAACTGTTAAGTTTCGTGATCACTGAATCATAAATAATCCTTTTTATTCATAATTATGTCAAATTTTGTCTTATGCTGCCCATGTAAAGAAAATATGAAATTTTCGCTCGAATTTCAGAAAATTCTATACAGTTCTAAATTTTTTATAACAAAGCCGGGTATAAAGTTTCGTGAAAATCCATTAATATTTGTGGCAGCTATCATGTTCACAAGAAATGGACCGCAGACAGACGGACACTACTCTCAAAATAATCAAAACGTGTTCAGGAGATCCTAAAACTTTGCATCAAAGATTTGCATAAGATTTGCATCAAAATCTCGAAACTGAAAATTTTCGTGAAAACAATATTTTCTCTAAACTGTATTCAATAGTACGAGAAAGTAAAAATTGTTAATCTCTCGGATACTCGTTATAGATTAATGTGAAACATCAGTCCTCGCATATTTCGAATTTGGAAAAGGTTGATGTGTGTTGTTGTTGAGACCCAGACCGTCCGACCTACCAGAAAGGTGTAAGGTAACCGTTTGGATGGCCGAGAAGTGCCACCCAATTTAGACCGGAACCCAGTGGGGGAGGCATCCACAGGGACCATACCCTCCTTCCCCTACCACCAACCTCTCGGAAGGACTTACGGATCCACATGTTTAACGTGATCGTACTCCGCATGAACACGGCGGCAATTGTGGCAGCGTGCAAATTTAGCGCGCAAACCACCGGGCTACCGCACCCGAAATGTGCCAACAGTACGCGGTGTTTGTTCCCAGGTGGTCACCCACCCAAGTACTAACCGCGCCCGATGCTGCTTGACTTCGGTGATCTAACGAGAACTGGTGTTTTCAGCACGGTACGGCCGTTGGCAGATTGATGTGTGTGACGAAGGAAAGGTTTTCGCTATTATTTTTTTTTTAATTTTATTTTCCTTTAATTACACGTTTTTATGGATTAATAGAATGCAGTTTATTTCGTCCAAATCAGAAAACAGACAATGAATTTATCAACAATGAAAAGTTTGAATATCGTTTGCAGTCATGGAACGACCTCGGTAATAAATAAAAAGTATTTTCTTTTTATATTCAACAAGTTCTATATTGACAGAACAAGTTCTATATTGACAGAAAAAAAAAATTAATGAACAACGAATATTAACTTGTATTTTTAAACTGCACAATAATAATATGATTGGTCATTTGGAAAAAATTACATGAATATTGTTACGAATGTGTAAAATGCTGTCGCTGGAGTCTCTTTTGAAAACCAGACTGAGAAAACACATTTACAGGCAGCCATTTCTATGAAATACATTTAGGATGGCCAAATGCTAAAGTTTGGAAGAGATTGCTAGATTTGACGATTTATCGCCAGTTTGGCGACATTTCGAATGTTCGAGAACCTTTTTCTAGAACGAATATTCTGAGATACGAGCCCCTTCTAAAGTTTCTATAGAGAGTATATAAAAGGAGTTATCACTCAGTTGGGGAGCAGTTGATGTATGATACTTTCGTCAATGTTTTGAGAATAGTAGCAGCTGTTTTGTGAATTGAGATACGTCAATGCTTTAAGAATAGTATCTGTTATTTTGCGAAATTAGTTGAACATTTAATTGCTATTTTACTGTACCTGGCAGTTGTTTAGTGATCTTTGAGATAGTTATTGAGCTATTGCTCTATATTGTTCCTGTTTACGCTGTGCTTGTGAATAAACGTGTTAGTTATCCAGAAATTTGAACTCATTCTTGTATCCTGAACGGACACCCACAATTCTTGAGGAAACGTCGTAACAATATCATTGTACTAGAAAACTCGTTTAGAACAAGATATAAAAAATCCCGCATCTATATTTACCATAGGCGCGATGTAAAAAATTTTTTAAGGGTACGTGATGTACCAAAAAAAAAAAAATAGATTTTAGAGGGTACGCGATCAAGAAAGATTGGAGACCACTGCTTTGGTCAACACCTTTGTTTCCGACAGAAGTGTTCCGATTTGTTTTTCAGCATAAAGCTCATGATAAATTATAAAACAAAATGTCTGTGACAGAATATCAAAAGAGTTTACTTTCTTCTTATAGCAAACAATATGTACCTATGAATTCTACACAACCACCTGTAAAGTCGAAACAAACATTCAGCTGAAAACAATAAAAAATTAAATCTATAAGAAATACATAACAGAGCAGAAATGGCAAAAGCGAAATAACTTGTCATCTGGGATCCATTTTTTTCTTTACTTATTTGACAGCTGAGTTTTGGAGACACTATTGGCGAGGTGCCACGGCGACCAGTAGCGCGAAACAAATGAAACTGGCGCCAAAATGTCGTCAGTCTTGAACCGTAGTTTTCCTATCATCGCGAACTCGTTGAGATTTGTCGTCGTAAATGGAATAAAATAAAACAAGTCCAGAGACTGAAAAATGTGACGACATCCGGAAATCAGACGAAAAGAATTGAATTAGCGCGCTATTGACATAGCCACCGATGAAACAAAAAATTCTTTGTCGTCTGCAAGTATTAATTTTTCTAAAGACATGTATGACTACGAGAAATAATCAAATCCGAATATTCGGTTAAGAATAATCTTTTTAGGAACATTCGGTTTTATTTATAAATGATATGTCAATATTTAAATTCTTAACAGCGCCGTCTGTCTTCCCGATAAAATTTAAAAGCTTATTATTTTAATCGAATGATATAAAGAGGAATCATATAGAACTATAAATGTGGTTACTAGGGTTACCACATTTCCATTTTCCAACCTGACTATTATTAAACAATTTGTTCAGAGTTACCAAAGAAGAAAATGTTAGATAATTATGATTCAGAAATGTGGTTGCTTAAAAAAAGTCATCAATAAAAAAAATTACAGCTAAAAAAAGGGTTCACTAACTGCAGAAACCGTAGCTAATAAACAAAAAAAACTTTCAACGAACCACAATTTTGCAAACCTTTATGGAGACCTTAGGTCTCTATAGAGGAGTCATCATAGGTCCCAGACCTATGATTTCAGTTATTCCACGCAGCCTTTATGACTAGTTTATAGTCTGTTTGTTCTCAAGACATTGATGTTTTCAGTAATTTTGCTGAATGGGTATTTTACGTAAACTAAAATGAATAAAAACTGAAACCTTATTATATTAAATAAATTTATTTATTATTGTACGATAAAATGAATAATCTATCAATTTTAATTATCATAAACAACGAAGAGGAGAAAATAATATTAGCTTGAAAATGAAACCATGTCCTGTACTATGGCCACATCGTATTTTAGGTTTTAAAAGGTGGCCATCCCGCAAATAAAACAAATAAATTCAATTAACAAAAATTTGGTTCCGAAAGTGAAGTATTACAGACCGCATAACGTAATTAATTCATTAGAAGGGCAGAAAACTTCTAATGGCTTGAACAAATAAAGAGATTAAGATATTTGCTTCTACTTCCGTACGTTGCGGCAATACGGAAAGCCACAAAAACAAGAGATACCACAAAGACCAAACGTTCGAGGTCGATATCCGATAATTTGGTTAAAAAAATTTAATTTACCTAGAATCTAACGTGTGTGTGTGTGTGTGTGGGGGGGGGGGGGTACATGGAATAATTGAAAATGGAACGCGAGCAAATTTGCAAACTTTTTAAGTTTTAACATTTTTTTTCTTCTTCTTCTTTCAAAATCAATATAAGGGACAGCTAACTAAAAACGCAGCCCTGCTCGAAGTATATTTAATTTTCCTACAATGCATAGAACATGCAAAAGGGAAAGAAAACATTGTGATGCAGTAAAATTCCACCCTCAGATTTTGATGGCTTTACATGTTTTGTGCATTCCTGAATACGAAACTACCTTTTATTTTCCGTGACACCTGTGTGTCTGTGGCCACGATATCTCTCCAACAAATTGAGCAGAGAAAATTACATCTGGTATGATTATTTCATTCGATAAATGCAAATTGGCTCTGATGAGCACAACTTGGGAACTTGGCGTAAATCATTTTGAGATTTCATAACTTTTTTGGAAGGCGGTTTTTGTTTTTAACACTTTACAACAAAGTTGAAAAGTGTTTAAGACTTTGTTCATTCTGTCATTCTGTCTGTCCGTTAGCACAACTGCCGTAAAAATGACTTAATCAAAATGAAATTTTAGTATGTTGTTCAGACGGTCTGTAGGACCTATGGGAATATAAATGAATAATATCACCCAATTAGTTTTGGATTGAACCCGGGTTGAAAAAATGAAATACATTGAGCCCTATGGGACCTAATTTTTCAAATATTTTTTAAGCGGATTTAAAATTCACAAATTGCTGCGAAATTTTTAGGTAATATTCAAATTATTCCATAAAATATATAAAAAAAATTCAGTGAAATATATTCAGTAGTTTAAATAAAAATTAAAATAATAATAACACCTCTTATATGAAACGATCACGTGACCATGATATGAAAGTATCACGTGATCCACTTCAAAATGATATATGGCATCCATCTTGTCTCAAAATCGTGATTTTTAAAGTTCTTTTTATTTCATATTGAGTGTTGTATCCGTCCTAAAACCACTTTATTTTGGTTTAAATTCTGTGCATCTACATACTAAATCAACGCAATTACAATATATATGAGTTTAAATGCTCATCCAAATTTGATTATTTCTACAACGAAGCCTATTTTTCACTTATGTAAAATGTAAACAGCAAAATATGTAGGATGAGTTGTATAGAAATTGCTGTATTTTTTTAACGCAAAAGAATTTAGCTCATGGAGTCTGCATAGCTGATATGAAAGAAATATTCATTGACTTTACCGAGAGAAGGACGATTTTTTGCGATGAAGTTTTAAGCATAGAGTTAAATTACTTGTAGCTCCATGGTCTTAATTTTTAAATAAAATAAATTATTATAGTATTGTGATGAATGACATGAATGGGAAATTATTTATGAATGAAATGCTGCTTTTTTAGTGAGAGCCAGGCGTGTTATTTTTTCTATGACGTCATTTGAATGAATTTCAGTTTTCGATGAAGTTTTTAAATATAATAAATTATCGTGGTATTATGATAATTCTAAAATTATTATCGAGTAATATATCACATTTTAGAGATGTTTAAACCTGGCAATTTATATTTCAATGCCGTCATTTGAATGAAGTTCATTTTTTTTCGATGAAGGTTTAAGTTTTCAAATATAATAAATCAATGTAGTATTGTGAGAAGTTTTAAAATATTACCGAGGAATGTATTGCATTTTACACATGTTTAAATAAAATTGCATTGCTGTTGGAAAGTGTTTCATAATCAATGCTTTAAGCATGATTGATCTTTCTTGTTTATACTTTGTTTCTTTTTTACCATAAAGGGCTGTTCTTGTGAGATTTCAATACTTTTTGTAGAAATATGTATCAACAAGGTTATGCTAAACAAATTAAATGATTACAAAACACATTTTATTTTACCGACAAGCTCATTTAATTCATGCTTTTTTAATTTTTGAAACTCTAAATAAAATTTATCTTCAAGTTTTAAAAGAAAAGCATGTACCCCCCCGCACGAAAAATAACATATTTGAAAAACGGACAAAGTTACGGACAACGGTTCGTACCAGCGTTCAAAATGTTTGTCTTATTTGTTTTCCAATGAGAAATTACATAAATTATTATTTATGTAAAATTATCAAAGATCCTGATATTTTTAATAATTTCTTCAACATTTCATTCGAAAATTAGGTTTTCCGAACATTCGATCGCGATTAAAATTGATACAGTTCCAGCATTCACAGATTGTAATATCTGTACCAAATTTCGCTCGAAACTCTTCATTCGTTCGTGAGATATAGCATCCACACACCACCTAAAAAAAAAGTTCGATTCGAATTCAGTTCAGGTACGCTTGAAACGTGCTCCTCCGTCAAAAACTCGAATTCGATTTTTAAACCTTCCCTATACATTATATTATATATAGAGAGAAAGTAAAGTGATAACAGTTACATTACATCACCTTGATAAATATGTTGTCGATTTTAAAAAGCAAATCTAAACTAAGCAGCCTTACCAACTGCTTAGTTTACTTTCGTTTATTAAAAGCTTTGTACATGAGACCTTAAGCTCTATACAGGAGACCCTAAAATTGAGTGGTTGGGACCCGGCCTACGGTTTAGGTCGGCCCGCATTTCTTTTGAAAGACCACGCTGGGTTTGAGTTGAGTTTGAAAAATATGAATTTGGAGTATTTGGTCAGGTCGAGTTGTGCAAAGTTCATCCTTTTTATAGTTATAAATGAATAATATTAACATAAAATGTGTGAAAAATTATTGTTAATTCCAGCAATCCTTTGTTAATTTCAGCAATCCTTTGAGTAAAGTATAAAAATATATTTTAACATAATTTTGGAAACGTATATATAACGGAATTATGATTTTAGATATATCTGAGAAAACAATCGTTCGGAAAGACTAAGATTTTTGTCAGAGTTCGGCTCAATATCTACTATATTTAAAATTTTCTGGAAACTGGTCAGAGTAAAAGTCTAAAATTTAGGTCTGCACTACATATTCGTATTCCAGTAGATGTTTGTTCTAAAATAATTCAATACCAACGCACTGCAAAGATTTTAACATTCACCAGTTCATAGAAAAATGACACGTTTGTACTTTATACACTAGCTTTGTTTAGAAAATCTTTTCAGAAAGCTTCTTCTAGAAAAAAACAATCTTAAATCAAGTGCCATCACAGTAAAGTTTAGAGGACATTATTTACAGTTCCGATCGAAAGATTGATATCGTTAGGTTTTTGGGGATTGAGGACAAAAAAACCACTTTGCAGAGAATTGAACAAATCACCTTTCTTTAAAACTTTTACTTCAAATCAAAACCAGATCTTTATATTTTTGAGAGAGGTATTGGGGGGGGGGGGGGATACAAAGATTTTTGGAAAAATTAGGTTTTGGGGGCAAACAAAGAAAGGTGACCTGAGAAAACTAATAAACATGAGTAAATGTTTGAAATTCAATAAAAGTTTCAGACTTCATAAAAATATTTCAATATAAAATTAATTGGAGTGTGGCTCAACTCGACTTTCTCATACCAGAATCCACTTTCAGTAGCTTTTTTTCCCTCCCCCCCGCAGAGGGGGTAACTTTGTAATCTTTATCCATTTTAGATTTAAATCTGAGAACAGGTAATGTTAGCATTATATAAATGTCATTAGCTTTTAAATAAAATAATTGAATATAAATATTATTATCGTAACAATTTTCACAGTTGTATCTTTGTGTTCTTTAAATCTTTGGGGAAAAAATGTTAATAAAAAGTGATGGCTTTCACTTAATTCGATCTTTATGAAAAACAATAGGGAGCTCCCGTTTATAAATTGAATTTCATTTGAATCGCTCAATTTTTGTAAAATATTTTGCCCTCCTCCTTACTTACAGGCATTTAAAATGATTGATTCGTATTCAGGGATGCTGAAAACTGGCAAATCCATTAAAATCAGACAACTGGATCTTTACCCTATTAGATCACTTTACTTTTACATATACTATGCATTGTACAGAAAGTAAAAAAAAAATAGTTTTTACTTTTTGATAGGAAAAATTAACACTTGAGTTTATGAGGATAAGAGAAGGATAAAAAAAATTTTTTTTTTTTCGAACAGAAAATATTCTAAAGGTGTTTTGAACATTCGGTGATGGACGCATTATTAAAAAAACACATTACATTGCTTAAACATTCAGCCATTCGTTCTAAAAACGGATAATTAAAAATTAAAATCTTGAAGCACTACGAAAATCTCTATAAGGAAGCTTCAAAAGGAGCCGTCGAACAATATTCTAGAAAAAAATATTTTTTCTAAAATAATCAAGTTTAAAGAAGTATTACATCATACACCAAAATTTAAAAAAAAAAAATGGTATTTAATCAAATAGGCAACAATATCAGATAATCATTTTTGCTTAAAAATTCACAAATTTAAAAAATAAAAATAAAAAAAATAAAATAAAAATAAACGTTTGAAAAATTTTTTTTTTCAAATCTAATATCCTGAAAAGAAAAATGAGATTTGGAAGATATTATCCACAGTTTTTAGATTTTCGAGATTACTATCGTTAGAATTCTAAAAAAAGAAATGGCGACGAAAACCTATTCATCGGGAACGTAAATTTGTAATTGAAACGTATTCCTTTTTAACTGCATTTTTTACTTCAACAAAACAACGCTTTTTCAATAATTTTTTTTTTTTTACGGGTCAAAACATGAAAATTTAAAGTTGGTAAAATGAAAAACGCCATCAGAGAAAAATCAAATGTGGGCAGCAATTGATTTTCCCTACCGACTCAAGTTCATTTTTACTTTCTTTAATAATTTATTATGAGTTTAATTGCACGAAATAACAAGAATAATTATTTCAAATGACACTGAATTTATACTTTTAATTCAATTTTCATTTGGCAACTGGACGTACTTTCAAAGGCGGCTTAGTAAAAATGCGAAAACTAAAATATAATGAGAATGGCTAGTCCTAGAGTAATAGGGTTTGTTTCTTTTCATCGTCAAAAATTTACGTAAAAAACAAGCATTTAATTCATACATTTGAGCATGCGCAATATTTTATTTTAGATTTTGGAGATTTGTGGGCCATTTCGCAAAAAGAGAAGCAGGTTCTTTTTTCCCAAATCATACCAAAATTTTATAACAAAATGTGTACAAAGTATTTCAGCAAAATATGTTGGGTAGTTTCTTAAATAAAAATTAAAATAATAGTTACACTTTATGATATATGAAGAGATCACGTGACTCATTGCAAAATAAAATGTGGCATCATTATTTCTCGCTGTGTTAAGATTGTGATGTTTCTTCTTCGACCCAGACCTTCTGACCTACCCGAAAGGTATAAGGTATCTGTTTGGACGGCCGGGAAGTGCCACCCAATTTAGACCGGAACCCAGTGGGGTGAGATATCTACAGGGACCGTACCCTCATTCTCTACCACCAACCTCTCGGAAGGTCTTACGGATCCACACGTTTAACGTGATCTTACTACGCGCGAACACGGAGACAGTTTTGGCAGTGGCGGGAATCGAACTCGGGCCGACCGAGCGCAATTTCCGCGCGCTAACCACTGGGCTGTCGCGCCCCAGATTGTGATGTTTAAAAATCGTTTCAATTTATGTTTCGTGTTGCACTCGTCATAAAACCACTTTATTTTTGCGTATTATCTGTGTATCTAAATTCTGTGTCAACGCAATTACAATATTTTCGATTTTAAATGACCAGAAAGCTTTGATTATATCTACAACGAAGCCTAATTTTCACGCATGCAGAATGTAAGCGATTGTGAGGCGAATTACATAAGAATTTTTGAATTTTTTTCTCACGTAAAATGATTTAGCTCTGAAGTCTGGAATATAAGGGATATCAATGAAATATTTATTAATTTTACATACAGAGGCAGACTATTTATATTTCGATGACGTCATTTGATAACTACCATTGTCTTTTTCGATGAAGTTTTAAGTTTTCAAATACATAATAAATTAATGTAGTACTGTGACAATTAAAAAAATATCAGCGCTGAATGCATCGCATTTTAGAGATGTATAAAATTGCATTCCAGTTGAAAAGTGTTTCATAATCAATGCTTTATGCATGATTAGTTTTTGTTATTTAATTTTTCTGAATTAGTAACGGCTAGTTTTTACGTCACGTGTGCCATTAAATTGTTGACAGAAATTTCATTACCCTTACAATAGTGGCTTCCCTGCCATTTATCCTAAGGAAGAAGGCAAAATTTATCTTTTACTAAAGATCATTTTAGACCGCAATTTGGGCGAATTTTTATATGTAACCAATACTTTCCCTTTACAAATGCAATACTCTGCTAACAAAGTTGCAAACGGAAAGATAAATGAATCGAAGCAGAACAAAAGTATTGCTCGGATCTGGAGGAGCAAGATTAAACTCCAGTAGTCAGTTACTTACTATAGCCCACTGCAGTGCTAAAGATAATGAAGGCGATTCCAATGGACCGCAAAACGTGAATAAGGCGGGGCGCGGTTCGGAATAAATCGTTAAACAGCATAACTGTTGTTTTAACCTCAATCCGATTTACCAAGCAAAAATTTAATTTTTCTTACTTAAGTTTGTACAGCATGTATTGTACCGAACAGTATTCTTGGCATTTTTCTGATAAATTGTTTAGTGCAGTTGAGATAGGCTTTATTTCAAAATGCCCCCGTAGAAACCTTACTTTTAAATGTTTTTACGTTGAGAAATATATCCATGGAATCGAGTCTTCACTTGATTTTTTCATCCCGGTAATTCGTTCTAATATAAAACAAATGTATTTATATTCTGTACTAAATATATTTTATGGATTAATATATTCTATAAATTAATTTGTATTCAATACTAGAACAAATTACCTGATATTGTCAGTGTCCAAATTAAGTGATCGCTGCATAAATAAATACAGATAACATCACTCAATTTCAAAATCGCTTGTTTTGAACCATAATCATTCCCGAGCTCAGTTTTTTCCATGCACAATCATGCCAATTGTACAAGGTGAGTGTAATACGCCCTACATTAGCGCGTTGAGAATACTCGAAACCGCAAAAAAGAAAAATTTTCAGTTAGAAAAGTGAAATTTTCGTTTTTCAGTTTAGTTTTCCTTTTTATAAGTTATTTTCAAAAGTTTACGTCCGATTTATGTGAACATTTCAGTGCATACCTATTAAAAATTTTTTTTCCAAAAGTTGAGTACAAAATTCACGAAATTAGAAAATTGCAAATTTTATAGCACCCAAGGGGTCTAGACCAAACGTCTGAAACATCGATTGCAGAGCACCTCTTTTTGTATCATGTGCATTTCGAAATTTTCTAAAATTAACTTAATTTTGAAGCCAAAATGTCGACGGATTTTCATATTTAAATGCTCATCACTTTTAAACTAATCTAAATATTAAATCTCGCCGAACCTCTGCAGCGAATTTCGCCGCTATCCAAAGGTTCGATCCGCTATAGATGATACATACATATTTTATTATATAATTTTTGTATATATGTATATTCCATTAATATAACAATAAGTATCATAATGAAAGTATCATTTAATACGTTTTACTATTATGCTTTTTCAAATTTCCTTTATATTTTTTAATTCTTTAAAAGTTTCTTATTTTAGATTGGCAACAGTTAAGTGACACAGATTGGTTGCATTAGGCTGATTTCCCCTAATATATAACAATTTTATTACCATTCACATCTAATATTGCGTTTGAAAATGTTCGTAAATTGCGTTTGAAAATGTTCTGGTGTATGTGAATAAAAATATTTCAAGAAAGCCTTCAATGTTAAAGCTTTCACTATGAGAATAATCCATTTCACCCCTATGTTCGTCTGTCTCTGTAACACTTATGTAAACAAAAATTTTGGCAACGAATTTAACAGGATATTGCCAACTTGGCGACTTTAATATTGCGAAATTGAAGAAAATGTCGCCAAATCGATGACAATATCGCCAAATTGATAAAAATTGCACCAAATGAATGAAATTAATTGTGTTATGAAAGGAGATAGTATTGGAATAATTTTTCAGTAGCGTTTGCCTGTTAGTCTCATCGTCCCAATTGCGACACATTTGGAGACTTTTTAAAGTGTCACTAAATTGATCAAAATATCTCCAAATTAATGAAATTGTTACCAAATCGACGAAAATTCAATATCTTGGAAAGAAATAAAATATTGTCAAATTGACACAAATGTCCCCAAATTGATTTAAAAAATGACGCTAAATGGGAGGTAATGTTCTGCAGCGTCTAGTATTGCTTTTTTGTTTAGTGTAAAATAAATTCAATATATCAACTAATTATTTTGCAACATTTGTAAAAAAATCCTATAGTAAAAGTAAGTGCTCAGCGGGATTTTAGTTTTATGTATTTTATGACCATGAGGGTCCCCTTGTCGGGGAGTGAATATAAAATTTTTAATTTTAAACATTTCTTTGTATTTTTTCCCCTCAATGCAGAACTAAAACCTAAATTGAATACTATTACTTAGAAATTCAAATATGTGCAAGTTGTATTTTATTTTCTCTCTTTCTAATTAAATATGTATCAAACCACCCCAGTATCAAATTACCCTACTATTGGGGAGGTTTGATACGATTGCAGGTGATCATTGTAGCTGCTCGAAATCTAGCTCGAAATCTAAGAAATTTAAATAATTGCAAATAATTATTTTATGCAAGTAAAAGTGCATTTTATAATTTCTACTATAAAATGCACTTTTGTAGTAAAATATTATTTAAATAAACTTCACATAAAACAAGATAATGTTTCTTGAAAATTACATCAAACCTCCCCTACCAGTCACCCAGAGAAATGGAAAGGAATTTGTCTTCCAAAGAGTTTCGGTGGACTGCCAACCCAAGCCGCGTATAGCAAATTGAAGTTGATCTCACGCCTGATCGATTTGCGAGCACTTTACGTGAAAAAGCAATTTTGTCCCGTTTCCCGATAGAAACAAACGATTTTGGAAAATTGTGAAACACTTTCCCTAAATGAATTTGTGGATTTGTTGTTAAATTTATATAAATTTCCCAACCTTTTTTCATACCGCGGAACGCCAAACTGAATTTAATGTGTCCGCGGAGCACCAGCTGCACTTAATTTTCCTGCGGCGGATTCAATGAGACATTTTAGGAGGGGGGGGGGGGGGGGGGGGGAATCATTTTAAATTATAAGAGTAGATTTTTAAAAAAATGTACAGATAAAATGGATGCTCAAGAGGATACCCTAAATTTATCCACGGGAAAACAAATCAAAGATTTTTTTTTATCTCAATGAAGGTGTATTATTGTGTTATCTCTCTCTTCCATACTACACTTGCATTTCATGTCTAGAAATCAGTTGAGCCAGCTCTGGTAAGTAGGAATATACAGGGTGTCCAGTGCTATTGGTGCCCAATGGCTATTTCCTCAACCGTTTGTCACAGAGATATACTTCCAATTAAAAAATGTTTTAAATTTTAAAATCTATTATCTTAGAAACAGTTTAAATCAATAAATACGTTTCTGAAAGAAATACGAAATATAATTTTTTATACAGTCCCCCGGTTCTACCAATTATATTTAGGAAAATCATCCTCATACAATTTTATGCAAAATAAAAAAAAAATCTTCCTTTTACGACCAAAATTTACCGAGTTATGAAGCATTAAACTTTGACTTAAGTCGCTTTTCCACGCATAAAAATGTCCCGTTTCAGGCAACCAACCAATCAGGGACCTTATTGACCCTTTATCAGCACAAAAAGTGCTCCAACTTTAAACAGCTATAAGTCTGTCAATTTTGGTCGTAAAAGGATGATTTTTTTTTCTTTTTTTAATTTTGCATAAAATTGTATGAGGATGATTTTCCTAAATATAATTGGCAGGACCGGGGGACTGTATAAAAATTTATATTTCGCATTTCTTTCAAAAATGCATTTATTGATTTAAACTGTTTCTAAGATAATAGATTTTAAAATTTAAAACATTTTTGCAATTGGAAGTGTATCTCTGTGACTAACGGTTGAGGAAATAGCCATTGGGCACCGATAGCACTGGACACCCTGTATATCGATTAAAGAAGAAAATGCATGACATCACACGTCTATTCTGGCTGAACACGAAAACTCATGTGTCCAAGGATAAGTGCGACATAAAAGATGCACTTAATGAACCAGTGCTATCGGAAACGTACCATGTCACCGATATCATCGTTCAAAATAGAAGCATTACAAGAGCTGATTTAGGATCACCTTATCCTTGCTAAACAGCTGGCACTCTTTTCAGTTGCTGCCACATAAAGATACATAATATCCAACCGTGTTAAATTTTACACCTGAGGCTAAATAAGCAAGTTACATCACCGGAAGCTAGCGGGAGAATCTGTCGATGATGCCAAAAAGAAACTATTCGAGCTCGGTTCGTAGGCGCGGGTTAGCCTTCACATCGAGTTGAGCGCAAACATTTTTCACACACTTCAACGCGACTCTGAAGTCAAGGAGCCACTAGTTGTGGAGTTATTGGGTACAAAAGGTTTCCGCGATGTTTGTTTTATTTCGACTAAAACCCCATTAACCCAGCCCCATCTCTGTTTACACATCTTATTTACCATTTAGTTTGAAAGAAAGGATAAAACTCCTATGGATGAAAAGCTTGAAAATACCATAATGCTTTGAGAATTATATACAGGTGTCGCTAGTGTTAGTAAAGTAGCCGCTATCGTTAGTTGACACAACTAAAGGCGTAGTGTTTAGTGTATGTTTTTATGATTATTTTTAAATTAAGGGTTCCCTAATTATGAGTATAATTAACCAGTATTTTTAATAGTTATAAAATAGAGTACATAATATATGGAGATAAAATGAATTGAAAGGTAAAATAATTTTGAATACGTACGAATATCCTTTATTAATTCAGGTCTAATTTGCATTGCTTAATTTATTTTTACGAAATTGACATTTTAAATAAATATTTTAGGTCTTTCGCCTAAAATATTTATTTATTATAAGTCGTTCTGCATACAATGCAGAACTACTTATCTTATCCAAGCGCCACCTGAATTATTGTCTCAAGTGATATTGACGTTTTCTTATTATGAAGTTTTAACACCTTACTTTTACCTCCGCAAATGGTAATTAATATCCTGTTACCTGTAAAATGAAAGAGTATTGGCGAAATCTTGGGCGATAAAATACTGAACTATTACAGCCAGCATCTTTTCTCGTAAATGGAACGAACTAGATTCACGAAAATGATTTTGCACAATATTGCATATGGAAGTGAACATATTGAAGGATATTTACTACTGTAATTTTAGGAAATTTTCTTGGATAAGTTTATTTGAAAACGTGCAAAATGTCGAGATCAGTTATATTTTGCCATTCGTTTCCTAATGAAAAATTACGTATGGAATGATTATTCGAAAATCATGCAATATCTCGACAACGGTTCATGATAGTGTTTCAAATCGTTCAAGTACTTTCAACTACAAATAAATGGGCATCATTAGTTAGTATTTATTACTAGTCGTCCTCGAGATATTTTTTACTTTTCAAAAAGAAGCACGATATCCCTACCCAAATTAATCAAATGAATTTGATGACACTTGGTATACATGTTTTAATAGGTAGCAAAATTCATACTGATTTTTTAGCAAGATATAGTAATAAAATAGCTGTAACTTTTGTTAATGTTTTTCAGACAAAATCAAAAGTTGTTAATCTGTAAGGAAAAATCATGTGCTGGCTAAATCATATTTTTTTTTTAATCTTTTTAATGTTCTAAGCAACATTAGTTGTTCGTCATCCCCACCTATAACGTTCCTTAATTTAATTTTGAACGGAGCAGAATGTGGATGACGAAATGTCACGTCAACAACGATAAATTCTCGTTGATATATTACATCTGAGCACTCTTTTCGATTAGATAAATGAAAAGTTACAAACTTCGAAATTGATTTATTGGCGCTTTGTTTTATCCTAAATGCCGATGGCATCATGCGGTAGCATTGTACTTTTTAAAACAGTGTTGGTTAAATCATCAAAATGGCGCAAACACAAACGGAAGTGGTCCATAACATTCATCACCCACGAGTATTTCTTTAGAACACAAATTAAATATTTTAAACTTTAAATTATCGTCTGAAGCGGGTTCTTCACTTAAGATTAACTGCAACCGCAAAAACTCAACTATGTTGGCATATAAGAAGAAAGCATTCCATATTTTTTTATAATTTATCTTTTCAGCATGTATTAACTGATGGATAAACACATGGACATAAAAATAGAGACTGTGTTTCTTTCGTATAAAACTGTACTCAAATGTTTCACAACCATGGTGAAAATAACCGATCTTCGTGATAGACCATAACCGCCTTTATCAACCTAGGTATATTGCCAGTTTAATTTGTGCCGAAATTATGCAAGTATACAAACTTTCTCTGAAAAGTCTTTGTTTCAATCCATTTTTGTCGACGATTGACTTCCGAGTTGAATTCGAAAAGACTTATCCAGTCTTTCTTGCTGATGTACAAAAGGGCACTACACAAATCATAGTAAAAGCTATATATTACAAATTAAAAATAAAAGAGAATCAAAGTAAAAAAATTTGAAAACAAGATCAAAATTAAAAAAGTATGACGAATCATCCAAGGTAAAACACGTAGTCAAATGGTAAAAAAAAAAAAACGCTGTTTTAGATGATAACTAACACCACCTAGGTGGCCGATTTGAGCCGAGATTGTTGTCTATTTTCACAGGAGGAAAGAACAGGCATTTTAGATAAAGGTGGCCATGGATAGACAATGCTGCAAAAAATTTTTTGGTGACAATCTGTGGAATAGTTTCTAATATAGAATGCAATCTGAAACAAATAGCGCATGCGTGTACTTCGATATGGACCAATTTAAAAAAAATCTGATATAGGCAGTACATGACTTTCCCTGCCGACTTAAATTCATATTTTCTTTATTTCTTTAATAATTCATTAGATTGAGTTTAATTGCACCAAATAACACTAAATTTGCATTTTTAATTCAATTTTTGTTCTTATTTAGTAATTGGACATTTTTCCGATAGCGGCGTAACAGAAATGCAAGAAATCTCAAATATCTTGAGAAAGGTTAATCCTAAAGTATAGTGGAGAGTGTTGAAGACCCAGACCGTCCGACTCATCCTGAGGACTTGAGCAACTACGGCCGGGTATAGTGGAGTGTCGAAAGCCCAGACCACCCGACTCGTCCGTAGACTTAGAGCAACATTTTGGATGGCCGGGAAAAGGGTATAGTGGAGTGTGTTATAGTCTTTTCCTCGTCAAAAATTGCGTATAAAACAAGAATTTAATTGATACATTTTAGCATACGTAGACTTTTTTTTTAGATTTTGGCGATTTTTGTGGGCCATTTCGTAAAAAAAGGCAGGTTGTTATTTTCCGAATCGTACCAAAATCGAATCAGCACCAGAGTGTCCCACAAGTGGTGGATACATGAAATTTTTGCGGGCCATTTCGTAAAAAAAAAAGGCGGATTCTTCTTTTCCGAATCGTACCAAATTCTAATCAGCACCAAAGTATCCAACAAGTAACTTATCTACCAAATTTTGTGAAATTTGGTAAATTAGTATTTTAGCTAGAGCGGATACATGAAATTTTTACGGGCCATTTCGCAATAAAAGGCGGGTTCTGTTTTTACGAATCGCACCAAAAACTAATCAGCACCAGGGTCACATCCAAGTGACTTATCTACCAAATTTTATGAAATTCAGTCCATTAGTTTTTTAGGTTAGAGTGGATACATACATTGCGCAGACACACAGACAGACAAAGACACACACACAGGCGTCACGCTAAAAATAGTTTTATCGTATTCTAGAGGTCTCGAAACGTGTAGATCCGTCGAAAACTCGAGTTGTGATTTTCGGTGATTCCAATACTTGCCCTATGCATTACCATGTATTGCAGGGAAAGTAAAAAAGTCTGGAAGTTGTTTATCCAAAAGTAATTTTAATCTGTTAAGTTGTGACGAAGAAAAACTAATTGATTTGAAACAAACCACCAAATGAAAGACAAAAATAGTGCAAAAATATGGTTTTTGTAACAATAACCCTCAAAAACATCTAGGTTTTCAATTTAGAATCGTACTGCCTGTGATTAAAGGGGACCAAAAATGAATGTTATGTGTTGTACATAGTTGAAAAACGGTTGTCATTTCGTTTTGACATCAAAAAATAAATTTTTGACACTAAGTAAATATTTTGGGTCATACTATATTTATTCTGTATTCTTTCAGGAATACACTATGCCATTATTTGTTATAGTTTGTCGAAGCTTATGTCTCCGTGCATTATTTACGGTGCTGTTTTTGAATTTTGAATCACGACCAGTTCAGACTCGAGTGTAGCTCAACTTGGCTCTTTCATACCAGAAACTATTTTTAAGTAACTTATCAAATTTGCAAAAAAAAAAAAAAATGTACAAGAAAAAATTTGATAAATTTGTACCGTTGGTTCAAATGATCGCAATTACAGCATGTTACCCTTCGTTTTAATGGCCTTGAAAAAAACCATGTTTGACAATGTAAGTGGCGGTAATTCCGATAAACAAAATACAATTTCTTAAAATATGTAGCTAATCCGTAATTTGGCGCAGAAAAGAGAAATAGGCATTATCCCAAAGACCGGCACGGTCTTGAATTTGGCGACTTTTCTAGCGCCCGATGTTGAGACAGTTACTATAGTATCCAACCAACTCACAAGGTTACCATGATTATGAAGAGTTAAAAAGTTACCAAGGTCGCAACATAGCATTCCGCTTATCGCCGATTTGGCTGTGGGGGAGGGGGGGGGGGGGGGACCGTACCGGTTTTCTGGGATTTAGCCGCGAAGTTTTATGCTTTTATATCACAATGTATCAACTTTCTAGGATTGGTGCAATGGCACAGGTGTTTAATTTCTGCATTTTATATATAGATTGACTTAATTATATTTATCTGAATTAAATAGATAGACTTAACAATAATATATGTAAAGAAACAGAAACACCCGTCTTTGATAATTTTAGTGTTCTATAACCATTTTACATACATGGGAACTATTTGACTTAACGGAACAATGTCAATTTCGAACCATTACAATTACTCATGCGTATTCAAGGCACCTGGAATTAGAACGAAATATTTATTGATCTAAAAGACCAGAATCCTAACTGTTAAGCAATTCGAACGAGATACTTATTGATCTAAAGACCAGAATTCTGTTAGGCTACAGGTAGCAGAAATAGAAACTAATAATTTACAACAGAAGTTTCAACAACATTTTCGCCCGAGAATCTGGAAGACTAGATTAAAATCTTCAATTACATTCCCTAAACTTTTAATTCTTAACAGCTTCAAGAATTAAATAAAAGTTCAGGGAAAGAAAAATTAGGGAAATACACTTTTCCGGAGTTTAATTGTTCACTTTTGTGCGAGCACTTGAAATGCGAAAAAAAGTCACTGAGGAACTGTTGTTTTAACAAAAAACAACATTTTTATCCAAGCACGCGCTTGGAATCCAAGAAAATGATTCAAAAAATCTGAAAGCAATTAAAACGAGAGCTTGGAAATAATTAAGGGAATGGAGAATTGCAACTGTTAAGTATTAAAATCCGGAACACAGGAGAAAACCGGAAACTATAATTGCTCCCGTTGCGTGGGTGCTCTTCATTTACCTGGGAGCAAAAATAAACTTTCCCGGGAGCATTTATATGGTCTTTATTTAATTTTGTTTGCAAAATGGTGCGGGAATGATTTGGCTGAAATTGAAGATTCTGTGTAGGTTATATATGTGTGTTCTATAATACTGATTTAAAATATTGCTTTTTGTAAAGGCTGCAATTACACATCGAAGAAGGATGCAATGCTACAATATACTTTTGTTAACTCTTTCCAACAAATTTATTGACCAAATATATATACATAAAAAAACAAATATATTTGTCACAGTTGGCGACACATTTGGCAAATATAGCAAGAGATTTGGCGCAATATCGCCATTTTAGAATAACATTTCTCTACCCATTATGAGAAAGTCATTGAAGAGTTTCAGAAGAAATACACGCTCTCTAAAAAACCCTAACAATTGTGAGGTTAGTAAATTATCTTCGCGAGACTGGATTTGTTGCATACAAAGCGAGACCAGGCAGGCCTTCCAGTTTATGTCAGGATAAACTGCCTGAAATAGATAGGTACTATGTTGGTGAAAACTCTCTAAGACATGTTCTTACGAATGGATAGAATTATTGCTCAAAAATAAAAGTTCTTTTACTTTAAAAAAAACCGTCATGTTTTCACGATTGATAAAAAAAATGTCCATAATTATCGTCTGGTATATTAAAAACAGCAAGAACAGACAGGTCTTCAATTTTACTTCAAGATACATTGCTTAAAATATATTGTGTTGCTCAAGCTCTACATTGAACACTTTTGAATCTCTTCGATGGCATTCTCATACGTATGGATAGAAAATTAAATATTGCTCTAACATAAAAATAATTTCACTCTACAAAAAAGTCCTGTTTTTCGACTGATAAAGAAGAAGTCTCTAATGATCGTCCAAAGTAACAACAGATGGTATTTCTGATATATTTTTTAAGGTACATTAGTGCCACCTACCTGAAAAAAAATAATCCTACGATTTTAATTTCTCGGTAATTTATGATTTTAAATTTTGATGTGCATTATGAATGTAGGGAAAGTAAAAACACGTCCCATCACTGAAGACGATTAGAAAATTAAATATTGGTCTGATATTAAAATCATTTCACTCTAGAAAAAAGTTATATTCTTCAATTGATAAAGTAGAAGTCTCTAACAATCGTCTAACGTAACAGCAGACGATTTTTTTATATACATTTAGACTTTAGTGTACATTAGTGCCACCTACCAGAAAGAAAAAAAAAATCTGAGATTTTAATTTTTCGGTACTTTATATGATTTTTAAAATTTAATGTGCATTATGAATGTAGGGAAAGTAAAAAACACTTCCCATCATTGAAGACATGCATACCTGCAAACACCCGAAATAAACAGGAAAATCTTAAAGCAGGACAAACCCTTTGGGAAAACAATCCCACGGAATTCTTTCCCGTCTATTTGAGACAGTGACGTAAACCTGCACGTTCTTTATGTCAATCAGGAAGAGTAAAAATCGCACGAGATTTGCATCACAATGTCCTAACTCGCGTCCTTGGCGTAGGCTGAAAATGTTACAAGACACTCTTAAGTCCAAGGACGGGGTTAAGTCTGCATTTGATACGGTTTTTTCTTCACAGCGGTTCTTCACAGAGATTGAATGGATTTGCAAGTGAATGCGATTTCGAATGGGTATAAGCCGTATTTTTAAGTAGGACTTTACAAGCCCAAGAAAACGACGGTGGGAAGTAAAATAAATATACAGAGTGGGAGTTATGTGTGAAGGATAAATGAGAGTTAGTTGAAAGTGCTGCGAATTTTTTTGAACTCCGACAGGAAGGTTTATGCTGGGTGTTTTCTTTCACTTGTTACTGAAGGCGGAACAGACAAGGGGGAGAATATTATGAGCTAAATTTACATTTAGAACCTTGTTGGAAATAACTAATTACAGTTACAAATGCAGTTAACTAGACATTTGCTTCATTTTGTATAAGATAGATATCTTATGAAAAGTAAAACTAACAATAAAGCTAACTTGACTTTAGAGATGTGTAGAGAAAACTATAAACCTTCACGAAGTTATATAGCCTATGTATTAAACGCTATTAATAATTAATGGAATATATATATAAATTTAAGATAGATATCCTATACTATGTAAAGCTAGCAGTAAAGCTAACTTGCTATACAGTAAAGCTAATTTGACTTTGGAGATGCATAGAGAAAACTGTAAACCTTCACGAAGTTATATAGCCTATGTATGAAACGCTATTAATTAATAAAATATATATGGAAAAACTTTTTACATTACACGATTTTAATAAAATGCACTAAAAAGTAAAAAATTAGTTTTACAACATTCTTGGACGTATGCGACTAAAAATAGAATCGTGAGGCGTCCATAAAAGAATTGTATTCGGACATTAAGATAATTTTAAGAGGCAATAGAAGAGATAACATAGAAATGACATATATAAAACTGATTAGAATCAATTCATTTAAATTTTTCTGTGACACTTTTGATTTTAAAATCCGCCGTTCTTTCACTTTTGTTATAACTTCTTTTAGTTTTCTCCTCTCTAAAAAAATATTAGAGGGGGGGGGGGGTCCATCCCACTTATATGCGGCTCTGATAGCAAAAAAAAAAACTTGAAATGTACCTAAATTTTTCAAACCTCTATGGAGATCGACAAATTCAGTCCTACAAAGCAGCATGCATCGAATTTCAGATTGCGCTAAGAAAAAAGAGACCGCAACGGCCAAGTTCATACTCACAGAATCCGCTTAATGGATTCCCAGAGCTAGACTCGTCCACGCTGAAGAGTGCCCAACGGCGTAAAACCGGTCCATAGATGCTCTTATTTGATAGCAGCGTGATCTTTAATTTACTTATTACATTTAAATAGTTATTTGGTTGCCATTACTATGTCCCAAAAGCAATAAAACTACTACTTACTTTACGACGTACCCTCTTTGATTCGAGGGTGCACTTTCAGGATACAAAAATGTGCCAAAATTTCTGGATAACTATCATGTTTATTTGCAAGCACAGCGTAAACAGGAATAATATACAGCAAATAGCTTGACAACTATCTCACCAAACAACTGTCAGGTACAGTAAAACAGAAATTAAATTTACAGCCAATTTCCAAAAATAGCCGATACTATACCTCACAATTCAATACTATAGCTGGTATCACGTTAACTGCTCAGCAACTGAGTGACGACTCCTTTTGTATACTCTCTGCAGAAACTTCTAGAATAGGCTCATATTTGGAAGAATATTCGTTATTTCGAGGTGGTTCACGAACCTTCGCAAAGACACCAAATTGGCGATAAATCGACAAATCTGGCAGCTCCCCTCCGAATTTTCGCATATGGCAATCCTAGATTCATATCAGAGGAAAGGTTGCATGTACGGGTGTTTTCTCAGTCTGGTTATTAAAAGAGACTCCAGTCAGGGAATACACGTCCGTAACATTACTATATTCACGTTTAATATTATGCTTTATTGACAACTCTGCATAAAAGATAATTATTGAAATTTTGAGACATTCAGAGTAAATATAAAACAATTTTTTTTTATCAAATAATAATTGGATTGAAACGATGCACATCCAGTTTTAATGGAGTTTATTATACATCATGGAGTTTATTATATGTACATAATGGAGTTTATTATATGTTTCGATTATCTTTATAATAATTGCAACTTATTGGAATGGTTGAATTTGCAATTTGGTCTTTCAGAATAAATTGTGACAAGAAATAAGCCTTAATCCACAGGAGTACGTTGCAAATAAATTCAGAATAACTCTGGAATGCATACTTAATTATTCCAAATTTTAAGGCTTCGTGAATATTGCACAAAATTTAGATGATATTACCCCACATGACCAAATCAAGTCATACTGAAAAGTAGTTACTGTCAAAGCAATATTTAAGATCTCACCTTTCCATTAGCTAGTAAAACCTTAATTTTCACGACTCTTACCTGTAAAGAGAAAATGTCAAAATTAAGCACAATATAAACAAAAAAAAAATATTATAAATGATTGAAAATACAAATTAAAAAAATATATCAAATTCAACATAATGTATGGCATATACATGATCTCACAAAAACACCATTTCATGGTAAAAAAACTCCCCGCCAAGTATAAGAAACAAAAACATCATTCTAAAACAGTCATGAAAAACAAAAGGATTTGCGTCAAGTTCTCGCAAGACCAGAGATGTATTATTTTCAGGTCTAGGGTACCTTTCTGAACGATCATAACCCTCCTTCAAATCACACGTACCCCTTTTAAGTCGTAGTCAATTTTTTTTTTTTACAGGGTGCCCAAAAATGACCGGCCTATTTGCAAAATAAATAAAAACTAAACGGGCAGTGATAGAAATGCACAGTTTGTTGCAATGTGCTTGGGACAACAGTACATTTTCGGTCAGATTTTCGAAATTAGTTACACAGTTCGGCAATAGATGGCGCAGCAGGCTGGAAAAATTAAATACGATATTTTCCACATATCCAACATATAGCAACACCATGTCGTTGTCTCTGAACAAAATCTTCACCAAAATTTTGTACTTGAGTCTTATACACAAAGTAATGTTTTTGCGAGAGTTCAACACCTTTTGTAGAAACATTTACCAATCCTAGTGAGACCCATGGGAATTCTGCCCTATAAGTCATTAAAAAAAAAAACGGTTTATTCCTGGAATATGTTCCATATAATCATTACAATAGACTGAGTTTTATTTTCAGAAAGCGGCGAACTGGCGATCAATCAAATTCCATCCGACTACCATAGGCGCCGACTATGGGGGGGGCAGAGGGGCACGAGCCCCCTCTGGGAAATTTCAATATTTTTTTCTAACTTCATATTTTACTAAATACCAAAAAATGAAATTTTTTTAAACATAAAAATAATTAAAAGAAAATCCTATGAACGTAAATGTCACATTTCCGTTCAGTCTTGCTCACATCTTCCTTACCATAGCTCCCTAAACTTACCAGAACCTTTTTCAACTGACCGCCTAATTCAAAGAGAAATGGAATATTTACAGCCATGTTATTGGCATTTCCAAAAAATAGCTGTTTCCCTCCAGTAATAACTATAAATGATTACCACGAAGTAGAGATGACTTATTTTGTCTACGTAAAGAGATCTTATCTGTAATTACTCCTGGATCCTATATACCAGTGCTGTCTTTACAGATGGCACCCATTCCGTTTGAAGCTGCAAACCCCGTGGGTGGTATCCATTCCCTTTGAAGTTGCAAACCCCGCGGGTAGTTTTGTATCTGCTGAGCACGGGACGTTTGGCACAGCACCGTAGTCAGGCAAGGGCCAGAAGGTGCTACACCCACTAGGTATACTCAGCCCACCCCTATCATAAAAATATTAGTTTTAGTTGTGATAAGAACTGTCAACTAACATGTCATCCAAATTTTGCATAAAAATATTATTTATGATATTTTTTTTTATAAATTAATTAATTTAAATTTTTTTTTAATTTAGCTGAATGTGTGGTTATAGTGATGATCACTTTATATACATATTTAATTTAAAAATATTTAAATATAGACAGTAGTGTTTGGATACTTTTGTATTATTGCTGGATTCATTGTTTTAATTTATTGTGTCAAAATCAACTGATAGGTAGTTAAGAGTTGTTATTAAGCGTTAACTTGTATTAACTTTCAGGGTTTTTTTTTATTAATTAACAGCTTTGCTACTACTTAATTCTTATATTAAAATTCATTGTAATTATTATATATTATAATTTTGATGCATAGTAACTATATGGATTTTCCTAATCAACTCCTAGCTTACAAATATAAATAGGCCTAAAAAGATTAAAAATATTTATCGTACAATAAATAAAACTGCTGATATCTTTCTTTCGACCCAGCCCGTCGACCTACCCGAAGGTGTAAGATGTCTGTTTAGACCGCCGAGACAATGCCATCTAATTTAGATTGGAAACCAGTTGGGGCGACATCCACAGGGACCGACCCTCCTTCCTTTGTTACCAATATCTCGGAAGGACTTTCAAACCCACAAATTTAACGTGGTCGTACATGGGGACAGTTTAGGCAAAGCCGGAAATCGAACTTGGGTCCTCCGAGTACAATCCCCGTGACTTGGCCTCTCTGTTATCTGACTCCAAAACTGCTGCTTGTAAAACAATAACTTACAAAATTTCCTTGAGGAAAGCATATGTATGTCAGTTAGGTGACTACAGTTGCTTCGATGGCATTATAACCCCCCTTTTTCAGGCCAAAATAACAGTATGCACTCTTAACAACCACTACTGCCGTTCGTTGGGCAGTTCGTTCTTGGCGGTTGTTAAGGGCGTATACTGTTCTTTTGGCCTAAAGTAGGGGCTTAAAATGACCTCGAACCAATTGTAGGCACCTAACTGACATATGCTTGCTTTCCTCAAGGCGGCCTTGCACGTTGTTATGTATTTATCGACTTTATGAATCTTGCATATAACTTTATCGGATTGTGCCCCCCCCCCCCCCCTGAGATTTTGAAAACTCGGCGCCTATGCCGACTACTATTTCGATTTCGATCTTTTGTTTATAAAAATAAAAACAACAGCAAAAGTTAGAATCTGTAACAAACATCTTTTAATAATACATTAAATAAAATTACATCTTAAATCGTGCATATATTACGTCTGAGATCAATCAGCGTAGGTAACAGGATTCTAACCCCATGGACTTAACTTTTGCTTGTGAAAAGTAAAAGTAAAAATAAAAATGTAAATTTGATTTAGCTTTGTATTGATTAATTTTCAAATGCAATTTATCAGCCGTATTTTTCAAAGTTGTCCAAATTAGAGGACTGTGTATTATAATGATGTAGACTAATTCCGTTCTCAACAAATGTGTCCAGCTTATGGGAGTGAAGCGTTCAACAAATAATTGTCCCAAGCTAGGATGCTTCACCGTATTATTTCATCCCTTCTATTTAGACAGCAGTTCAGCTATCGAAATCATGGCCATATTTGGACATTAGATCCACAAAGATCCACTTAGGATACGTTTAGGACGACTATCGGCGGGATGATAATTGGAGGTTTTTACCGTACTTAAAAGGTTAAGAATCTCGGAATGACAATAAGTCAAAACGCGTGCACGCCCATGTTAATAGGTCCTCAAACAGGAATGAAAAGATTTGTTCACGAACACACCGCTTTAACTCTTTGCAAAAAGTATACCCCAGGTAGGCTCGGCAATGGAGATGTCTCCCTCCTCATGGCAGGAGGTAAAATAAGCACATTAAAAGGGAAGTGAGGCCGGAAAATTATGGCCCTCAACGGATGCACGTCACATTCACTTCGTTGAAGGAGGCTCGTAAAGCCTCAGCGGATTCCACCTACTGAGACAGTCAGAGGTGAGAAGTCAAGAAGAGAGTTAAAACATTTATGGCCTTGAGAAAGGCGGATAGAAAGCAGCATTTAGCATGTTTATTTTTAAATGTTTCATTTTCCTTAATTACCATGCAGGAAACTTCGCTAAGTTCCGAGGATTGTTCACCAGGATCACGTGGTAAGGTATGGCAAAGTGGATACTGTGAGTAATAATTGTAATATTTCACTACCTTACAGAGGTATGAAAAAGTGCATAATGTGAGTAATAATTGTAATATTTCACTACCTTACAGTGTTGTTCAGCAATTTAAGGGTGAGCGTCAGTAAATTTTCTGCCCTATCCACGCTTTGTTAACTTTCGCGGCACACATATTTCACCGAAATTCTGCTCAAACAGTTGCGAAATATTTTCTTATAGATAAAATGCTATGCTTAGATTATATTAAAACTAAATTTAATACCCAACAAAACATAGAATATATGTTTTATTTTAATTTAAAATATTTTTGGTGCTGCCATCTGTTGTCGTAATTTAATTCATACCGACTATTTTTATTTTTTAATGAACATTTTTAAATGTCTATTCCTTCTAATACGCTATTAAATACAACAACAGATCATATATAATGCCATAATCACAGAAACGTAATTGAACTTGGACTTGAAGACAAAACTGCAGTCCTCAGTGATGTACATTCAGATCCCTTATCAAATTTATAGAATGATAAATTACCTTTCTGTGATTGTGGCATTATTATATATGATCTGTTGTTGTATTTAACACTGTATTAGAAGGAATAGATATTTAAAAATGTTCATTAAAAAATAAAAATAATCGGTATCAATTAAATTACGACAACAGATGGCAGCACCAAAAATATTTTGAATTAAAATAAAAAATATATTCTATGTTTTTTGGGGCATTAAATTTAGTTTTAATATAATCTAAGCATTGCATTTTATCTTTCAGAAAATATTTCGCAACTGTTTGAGCAGAATTTCGGCGAAATATGTGTGCCGCGAAAGTTAACAAAGCGCGGATAGGGCAGAAAATTTACTGACGCTCACCCTTAATGGAATATAAAGGAAAATATACATATTTTCCAGTGTAACGTTATATTTTTTTATTCTAATCTCATGCATTTCCATTTACCCAAAACGGCAGTGCGGTACCAGCTGAGATAACTTACAAATTTGCTACAAATGAGACTAGTAGTATCATACGGTAATCTACATTATTCTCTTACATATGTGAACATATTGAAGAAGGTAACTTTCATTACACTCTTATTATAAATACAAAAATGTAACTTCCATTTTATTAGGGTCATTATTATGAATACAAAAGTAACTTTCTTTTTAGTTAGGTCATTATTATGAATACAAAAAGTAATTTTTATTCTATTTGGGTCATTATTATGAATACAAAAAGTAACTTTTATTATATTCTTATTGCTATGAATATCAACCACTAAAAATTTCTAGAGTGGGAGGCCCCAGACTTTCTTATACATTCTTATTGAATATTTTTACGTCCATTTCTATTACAATCAGTATCAAAGCTAAAAAAGTATTTTTTTACAAGCTTTCGTTCGCGTATTAATCTTACGGAAATTTATATATATATATATATATCGGCAAAAAGGGACCGGTGCACCACAGCTCAGCGGGTGACAAATCAGTTTCCTGCTACCACAGGACAGCGGATCTCCCGAAAAACTGTAGCCAGACGTTTGGGAGAAGGAGGACTATAAGCCCGCAGACCTGTTGTGTGCGTCTCATTGTCCAGACTGCACCGTACCGCTCGTTTGCAATGGTGTCGTGAGCATCGCAATTCGACTGAACAGGACTGGGCTTGCGTACTATTCTCAGATGAGAGTAGGTTCAGTCTGTCATCGGATTGTAGACGCCAACTGATCTGGCGTGAGTGGTACTACTGCTTATCGTCCAGAAAATATCCAGGAAAGGGACGTATATCCGACATGCAGTATCATGGTATGAACTGGCATTAGATCAATGGCTGCAAGCCCCTGATCATGATGCCGGCCCAATCACATGGTTGCAACTGGGACTATAACCGGTCAACGATACATCGAAGAAGTTCTACTGCCTTACGTTCGCCTTTTCGGTAGTGCTGTCTGTGATAAATTTGTTTTCATGCACGACAACGCACCATATCATCGAACAATCGCTGTTCAGGATTGTCTAGTCAGCGAGGGCGTTCAATGCCTCGTATGGCCAGCACGTTCTCCAGATCTAAACCACATTGAAAATGCTTGGGGTGCTTTGGGAGGCGACTTGCTGGTCGAAAATATCCAATAAACTATAACACCCTCATCCGTGTACTGACAGAGGAGTGGGATAACTTGCCTCAACAGCTGCTGGATAAAGTTGGGCAAATCATGACACGACGTGTGGAATGTTGCATCGCACTCCACGGTGGGCATATCCCGTACAGACACCTTTCTCAAAGGTGCCTGCTGTCGTTCATATGCATTTTTCCATTTCTTCGTATATAGCATCAAATAAACACTTTTTTCCTTTCAGATGTTTCAAAACCTTCTGTATTTTCCAGAACAATAAATGATCTTTATTATAATGTCCGAACAGGGTGGCAACAATATTTTATCCTGCTGGGCCTCCACCCCCGCTTAATGTTGTGCTACATTACAGTTTGTTGTTGTTGTTGTTGAGACCCAGACCGTCCGACCTACCAGAAAGGTGCATTACAGTTTGTGATCAGCCCTTAGCAATTGTCCAGCGATATATATATATATATATATATATATATATATATATATATATATATATATATATATATATATATATATATACACACTAGAGCTTACTAAAATATGAAGGATAATATGCAAATATGATTAAATAAAGAATTTAAAGTTATTAAGTAAATGGATTGAAAATGCAAAATACATTTAATTCTTCAGAAACATACATGTTTTGTGTCTGCTTCGTAAAATACTTGGACTTGAGAACGAATTTTACGAAGTGAACATTTCCATTTGTTTAGGCTTAGCCCTTTTTCCACGTGTATAGCGATATAGCTTGTTTTTTTAAGTTTTCCTTTTTTCGTACCTTTGAATTTTGTTGATTTTCTGTAACTTGATAGCTTGTGTTTTTTTTTTTTTTTTTTTTTCATTTGATTGATGATTTGCTGTATTATATTTTATTCTGTGGGTGTTTTAGAAAGTTAGGTTTATCGAGTTGCATCTTCTTACTTTTCGTTCATTGGATTTTCAAACTACTATTATATATATATATATATATATATATATATATATATATATATATATATATATATATATATATATATATATATATATATATTAGTTTACAGTTTCCTTTTTAAGTTGATGCAGCTGAGTGACAACAATGAACTGGATATATGAATGTATGAAAAAGTCAAATAGACACTCACACTAGAGATATTTTAAATTTATAGTGTATCAATCATTAAACCAACCATATGAAATATTTCTTTAGAAACGCATCCTAGCAGGTGGTAAACATTTCAATTACAAGAAACTTTGCAGCAAGAATGTTTCGACAGCCCCGAGCAATCTCTCAGCATCCATCATAACTGGGATTACGATAGAGCCTGCGATGTTTTGAGGATCCCAACATCGATCAATTATGTACGGGAGCAATATTATTTTGGAAAAACGGGGAAAAATACGGTTTCTTTAGAAAGTGAGTGACGGGGTGGGGGGGCTGATATTTAAAAACTATAATTGTTGAATATTTTCGTTTCCCTGACGACATGTCCGATTGACATGTCAGTTAAAAATTCACATTAATTCTGTCTAAAATATAAAAGATAATATATAGTATAGGGGGGGAGGGGGTCAAAAATTATAATTAATTTCCAATGCATTTATAGCGGACTTGAAGATTATTAAACTCGAATCAACATTTCTAGGAAAGTATGTGTTGAGGAATTTTTTTTAAACAACTGAAGAGGTCCAAGACGGAAAAAAAAAGTTTCGGTGGAGATATGTTTATGTGAACCCAAAGAAAGTTAAAATAGTGTTAAAACAAATTACAAAAATATTTTGTAAATCTAAAAAGAAAAAAAAGAAAATGCTTCTGTGTATGTCGCACCTCACACATGTTCGAAAATCGTAGCTACGGACAGCTGAGAAATTCTGTATAGGGCAACTAAACTCCCAGGACATTGTAACTCGGAGAGCTTTTTTCTTCTCTTTTTCATTCAAATCAGTTTAAAAGTTATGAACTTTTAAAGTCGGTATGCAGCCGCTGTGGTTCACAAACAGGGTAATAGATTTTAAAATTCAAAAGTTTAACTTTTAAAAGAACCATTGTTTTATAAGCATCGCGATCGAATATAGTAAAGTTCAAATGAAAACTTGCTGAGATAGTATTTAATTCTTTAATTTTACTTATCTCGGTAAAGGGACTTATTTATCCAGAGTATAAAGATAGTACAACTACACCAGCAAAAGCAAACACATGCTTTCTTACGTATGCTGCTGCGGTTGACTTGTCTTTTTATCCTGAAAAAGGTGGCTGTGTCCAAAATTGTTTGATACCGTTACTAATGTGCTATGTTTTAACGGAGTTTATACTTTACAGTAAGGGATGCTAGTTCAAATAAACAAGAGTGCATATAAGTATAAAGTTATGGAGATTGTCGCGGAGGGCAAAGTAGCCCAGTGGTTAGCGCGCGGGAATTGCACTCTGTAGGTCCGGGTTCGATTCCCAAAATTGCCGCAGTGTTCACACGGAGTACGATCACGTTAAACATGTGGGTCTGCAAGTCCTTCCCAGAGGTTGGTGGTAGGGGAAAGAGGGTACGGTCCCTGTGAATGCCTCTCCCACTGGGTTCCAGTCTAAATTGGGTGAATAAAAAGAAAGTTATGGAGAATGTCGCGGAGGGCGAAGTACCGCAGTGGTTAGCGCGCGGGATTTGCACTTGGTAGGCCCGGGTTCGATTCTCAAAATTGCTGCCATGTTCACGGGGAGTACGATGACGTTAAACATGTGGGTCGGCAAGTCCTTCCGAGAGGTTGGTGGTAGGGGAAGGAGGGTACTGTCCCTGTGGATGCCTCCCCCAATGGGTTCCAGTCTAAATTGGGTGGCACTTCCTGACCGTCCAGAGTTATCTTACACCTTTCTGGTAGGTCGCGCCAGCGAGTTTGGTCAGAATTTTCAAGGGTAGCGAACAGGCTAGTCGCCAAAGGCGGCTAGAAATAAATAAATGGATGTAAAAATATATTTTAGAAAAAAATGATTTGATTTTCCGTATAGCATTTTTGACTGGATAATATCAATTACGGTCTTCAGGTTTAAACGTTATTATTATTGATATTTTCGGGCATTATTGATTCAGGGATTATTGATATTTCCAGTTATTATGCAATTGTTTTATTATGACAAAAATTGTTTAAACTCATATTGTACGTTGTACGACTAATCTTCTACAAATAGACGGGTATATCTTC
Source organism: Amaurobius ferox (assembly GCA_951213105.1). Taxonomy (NCBI): domain Eukaryota; kingdom Metazoa; phylum Arthropoda; class Arachnida; order Araneae; family Amaurobiidae; genus Amaurobius; species Amaurobius ferox. The sequence continues at coordinate 47,957,078 of OX578138.1, forward strand.
TAATCTACGAGAATATAAGTAGTACAGGTATATTGGCATATGTTTTGATATATATTGACATATATTGGAAACAATTACGACCTTCTGGTATAAAGAGTACGGAGATTATTGATATTTTCAATTTATTACGTCATCTCGTTTATTTTGGCAAATATTTTTGAGACCCATATTGTAATATTGCAATACGGGTAATCTTCTACTAACACACTGGCATATTTTCTAATCTGCAACAATATAAGTAGTACGGGGTTGCATATATTGATTCAGTCCCTTTTTTTTTTTTTTTGTAAATTTGCTTACAAAAGGGGTCAGGATGTTTTATTCTTCAGACCTGCCAGTGAAAATAATTTTGCACAGTGAGAACAGATATTCTTAAACTTCTCTTTAGGAGCAATAAATTTAATATTTTAACAGAATTTGCACATGATTGCGAATTATAAGTTTCTTTATATTATATACTCCGTACGAAGAACGGGTATGCTGCTAGTCTTTAAATAAAACTTTTGGCAAAAATAAGAAATTGAGTTAAATAAATAATAATGAGTTAAATAGAAAAAAATTATCTTTTACCTCAATTTTAGGAGAAAATTCACGTTTTTGGAACATTTGTATAAACATCATTTCAGATATGGTTGGTCTGAGACCCAAAGACCTACGGACATATTTGGGTTCTACAGTCGAAAATTGGTTTCGGATCGGCTCAATTTCGGGCACTGGTATTGTCGGGTGAAGCCCGGTTAAAATTTTAAATTTCAACCCGCGCAGACCTTTAAATGCTACCTCTCTGTTTGATCACTGACCTCCTTCCTCCCTTCCAAGGTGATTGCTACGCAACACGAAACGGGAAATTTGTGCAGTGTAAGAAAACAGCTTTTTATTATGTTATCTTTCAGTGTTGCTATTGGTGTTTAACGGATATATATATATATATATATATATATATATATATATATATATACACACACACACACACAGTCAAACCTATTTGATACGGAACTGTAGGAAACGGAATACTGTGCGCGGAAAATGTATTTATCCCGTCCAAAGATATAGAAAATTTATGTTATTTTTCCCTGTGTAAAATGGGACTTGCACAACGCAGAAACAGACAGCAAATTTAAAATAATTTGTTAATAAAATCACCTGTTGTGACGAACAACGAATGGAAAAATCATCCAACTATTTTAGCCATTTATTTCCAAGAAAACAATTTTTCACAGAACTTTCTATTAAATTACATTAAGATTTTCTGAAAAATGTATCAGACCTTCAAGATTTTTAGTTAATCAGGGAAATTCTGAAATGCTAGAAATATTAATCAATGCACGATTTTAAACTGAAAGTCGCATCGTTAGGAAAACACATGTCCAAGAAATCATGTTGGATTATTTTGAAAGTTCATCTCACATTTTTTTTTTTAATTTTTTTTTCTTTTTCATGATAAGCAGTAATATTTGGCCGTTAAGTCAATTAATCTAGGTTTAAAAGTATGGTAATAAGCTTACAGTTAAGGATATGGGGTACACTATTTTTTTTTTTTTTAATTTGCATATAGTACTCATGTGATTGCAGAATGCAAAAATGTAATTATATACATATTTAGAGTAATTAAATTAGCTATTATGGAATAATATAGGATTACAGATGTATCTAAATATACTTTTTAGAATTTTTAAAGTTTGATGTATAGGTAAGCAATTACATACAGGCAATTTCCAATTCCAGCTAAACCTTGAACTTCGCTTTTCCTGAAATGACCTGCATGAAACAGAAACCTTTACAAGACGGAAAATTCTTCCGGTCACCTGAAATTCCGTTTAAGACAGGTTCGACTGTATATGTTTCCATAATGATTACATTTTATTATTCTAATGTTCGTAAATGTTTTATAAAAATTAAAGCGTTCGGACTTAAATACATTTCTTAGTAATTTCAGCCCTTTAATTTACTGTCTTAATACGTTTTGTGTATATGAATTAATAATTCATCTCCAAAAACTAACAAAAAGCAGTTATCACAGCAATGCATCAAATCATTTCAATTATGTATTGCAATAAGTATCGGTAAATGTTCATTTTTAAAAAAAAAATTCCAAACATGGATCAAGGAGTTGCAGGGGTGACATTTGAATATACTTTTCTTGTTTCAGATAATGGTTATGATACAAGTATATCTAAACATCATGGGAATATAGACGTATGAGAAAATCGAGTGGGGGTTCACATTTCAGACACTCCGTTCTCAAAACGCTCCATTTATGACTGTTGAACAATCCAATTACTACAAGAACTTCTCGAGCTTTTCACATCTCCGCGAAATCTCTCCACATCCATCACTTGGGATGTGAAGGATGGGCTCTATTTCTTAAGAATCCGATATCAATCCACTACATACGAGAGCAATATTGGGTTCAAACAACGGGACAAGTACTTAGAGCGATTCTTTTGCATTAAGAATAGAAAGCAGATGGATTGCACAACTGATCGTTGAAAATCTGTAAGCTTACAAAATGTATGTGCTAGAGCGAGGGCACGATTATATGAAATTAATGAATCACATAAGAAATGTGCTTATCTCTGACTGTTAATGTCGACAAACTTGGCGAAATTTTCCGAGTTTCACTATTCGTGGGTCAGGTATGTTTTTATTATTATGTGGATACACAACTATCGTCGGCTAGAGTCGATACACAACTATCGTCGGCTAGAGTCGATACACAACTATCGTCGGCTAGAGTCGATACACAACTATCGTCGGCTAGAGTCGATACACAACTATCGTCGGCTAGAGTCGATACACAACTATCGTCGGCTAGAGTCGATACACAACTATCGTCGGCTAGAGTCGATACACAACTATCGTCGGCTAGAGTCGATACACAACTATCGTCGGCTAGAGTCGATACACAACTATCGTCGGCTAGAGTCGATACACAACTATCGTCGGCTAGAGTCGATACACAACTATCGACGGCTAGAGTCGATACACAACTATCGTGGGCTAGAGTCGATACACAACTATCGTCGGCTAGAGTCGATACACAACTATCGTCGGCTAGAGTCGATACACAACTATAGCTAGAGTCGATACACAACTATCGTTAGCTAGAGTCGATACACAACTATCGTTAGCTAGAGTCGATACACAACTATCGTTAGCTAGAGTCGATACACAACTATCGTTAGCTAGAGTCGATACACAACTATCGTTAGCTAGAGTCGATACACAACTATCGTTAGCTAGAGTCGATACACAACTATCGTTAGCTAGAGTCGATACACAACTATCGTTAGCTAGAGTCGATACACAACTATCGTTAGCTAGAGTCGATACACAACTATCGTTAGCTAGAGTCGATACACAACTATCGTTAGCTAGAGTCGATACATAACTATCGTTAGCAAGAGTGAACACATAGCTATCGTTAGCTAGAGTGGATACATAGCTATCGCTAGCTAGAGTGGATACATAGCTATCGCTAGCTAGAGTGGATACATAGCTATCGCTAGTTAGAGTGGATATAGCTATCGTTAGCTAGAGTCGATACTACATAGCTATCGTTGGCTAGAGTGGATACATAGTTATCGTTGGCTAGAGTCGATACATAGTTATTGTTGGCTAGAGTCGATACATAGCTATCGTTTGCTAGAATCGATACATAACTATCGTTAGCTAGAGCAGATACATAACTATCGTTAGCTAGAGCAGATACATAACTATCGTTAGCTAGAGCAGATACATAACTATCGTTAGCTAGCGCAGATACATAACTATCGTTAGCTAGAGCAGATACGGCTAGAGTCGATACATAGCTATCGTTAGCTAGAATCGATACATAGCTATCGTTAGCTAGAGCGGATACATACATTGACTGCCGGGAGGCAGGCACACACAGTATTAAAATTAGCTTATTCGTTTTCTAGCTGAAAACTTTAATTTCAATATTCAAGTATTTTCCCTATACAAACATTACCATGTATGAAAAAGAAAGTAAACATTGATCGACTCTGAATTTAATGTCACTCGTATTCGCATGTTCAAACATTAACAACTTTTAAAATAATGAAAACAAATAAGGTTTATTGTTACCCTAATAATTTGATAAGTATGAAACAAGTGCACTGCCAAAGCATATAATGATAACAGAGTATCGTTGTATCTCATAATTTTATTAAATAAGTTCGTCGGTATGCTTCCGATAATTTAGTATTACAATACAATCAAATGAAAACAAGTAAGTTTTATTGTTACCCTAATAATTTGATAAGTATGAAACAATGCCTTGCCAAAGTATATAATGATAACAATGTATCGTTGTAATACAATTTTATTAAATAGTTCGTTGGTATACTTTTGATAATTTAGTATCACAATCCAATCAAACCAGAAGACTCGACCAATTTGATTTCCACAGATTCTTAACGCCGCAGGCATTTCATTCCAGAATAAGTGTTTAGTTTGCACTCGAAAGGACATTTGATACAATAATTCCATTCCATTTGATTCGGGGTGAGTGGCAACTGTTTATTCTTCACACCCGGAATCGACACTTGACAATGAAATAAAGGGCGTTGTTCCCTCACTGGGATCCTTCTATTTTTTTGCTCCGGGTATGAAAGAACTACTCTTCAAGGTCGTTGGGATTGAAGGAAGACACTTCATCTACGTTAAGGGAGACACGTATTAGAATATTATAACTCCTTGCTATGTTTATAAATTAGTACTTTCTACTTATCAAAATCTGATTGATAATAGTTTAACAAATTCTGTGAAGATGGATTTCTGCTTGAAAACATTTTTATTGTAAATTTGCTATAAATGAGAATACACACACATAAAAAAAAACCTTAAGGATATGCAGAAGGAACTTCCATGCTTCAAATGCGAAACTGATGGGTTGTTGTTGTTGAAACCCAGACCGTCCGACCTACCAGAAAGGTGTAAGGTAACAGTTTGGACGGTCGGGAAGTGCCACCCAATTTAGACCGGAACCCAGTGGGGGAGGCATCCACAGGGACCGTACCCTCCTTCCCCTACCACCAACCTCTCGGAAGGACTTTCGGACCCACATGTTTAACGTGATCGTACTCCGCATGAACACGGTGGCAGTTTTGGCAGTGCCTGGAATCGAACCCGGGCCTACCGAGTGCAATTCCAGCGCGCTAACCAATGGGCTACCGCGCCCCCGAAACAGATGGGTGTGGAGGGGCATGCCAAAAAATCATTTGGACTGCTAGAATTCTGGTAACTCTGCCGGCAGGTCGTTCCGATGCAGTGGTCAAACTGACCTGCAGGGCGTAGCGTTCCGGCAGATTCTTCAGTCTACAGATTTGCAAGCGCTGCTCAACAAAGTCTGTCAACTGACAAGATTCGAAAGCAAATAAGATGATAAACCAACAGTCCGATCTGTGTGTGTGTGTGGGGGGGGGGGGCAGCAGGACAAAGAGACGTAATAGTCAGTTTGGTCCGTCAGTTCTAACTGAAGGCCAAACTGTATGTGTATGTTGGGCCCAAGGCCTATTTCGACTATTGGTAAATTGGTCACAATTCCATTAATGATTTTTATTATGCATATAATATAATTCTAAAACTCGTAAACTATTTTATGCTCCACATTAATGTACCAGCTTTGCACATATTTTTTTAATCTTTATGCTTTCTTTTGACTGACACTATTTGTTGGTACCGACAGAGAACGGAGGGCGATTTTATGTAGCTTTTGACACAAACTCTCGGCAGGGTTCTCAGATTGGCGATTTATCTCCAATTTGGTGACTTTTCGAAGGTCCGAGAACTTTATCAAAATAATGAATATTATTGGAAATGCCAGTCCCTTCTGGAAGTTTCTACGGAGAGCATATAAAAGGAGTCGTCGCTCAGTTGGAGAGCAGTTGACATGCTACGAGTTACATTGAATTGAGAGATACGTCAGTGTTTCGAGACTAGTATCTGCTGTTTTGTGAAATTAGTGAACATTTAATTGCTGTTTTATGGTACCTGACTGCCGCAACAATATAGTAAAAGTACAATTATTTATTATGTAAATTGTTATAATTATTTAATGTTCATTATCTTTATAGTACTATAATCAAGAGGGGTATTAATATTAATAAGTGTACCCGCTTAATCGCATAGAGATGATGGAACAAAGTGTATGCAATTAAGTGGGGCCAAATGTACCTCGCTTTTAAAATGGCCCCAAATTCTTCCACCTCAAAGCCCAAGATCTCAATTACTCCTATATCCTCTTACATGCGATTTTTCCCACAATTAATACGCATCTTTAGCAAACTTTTCAAGCACAATAAATCCTAATGACTCTCTCTGATCTACATTCCTCCGTTCACAGGAATTTTTAAGTCACATCGATAAATCTTGGATTCACTCTCTCTCCCACTGAAGATCGCGAGAATGCCACACACTGCGATGACACAAACCGATTCATCTTAGAAGGCAGAGTTTAAATTTCGCAGTACAAGCACATCCAGCGGACACATTTACCCGTTTTTCCAAACTCTTAGTTGGTAGTCCGGATTTGATGGATATGCGCTGCCTGACCCTTCCAGACTGCGTGGAGTCCGGCTGGCTCTGTGGGGGTTTGATGAATTGAAAAAAGTCTGGAAACAGCTTGATGTAGGTTTCCTTGTGAATGGAAAGACTAAAGAATACGTGGATGTATATAGTTTTTTAGACAAACATTTAAACAAGTAATCCCGGACAATTATAAATGCAATGAAAAAAAATTAACTGTAGTGTGGCGCAACTGTACTTTCTCAAATCAGAATCCATTTTTAAGTAGTTTGTAATATATATTTTTAAAATTATATTTATATATATACATTATATATTTAAAATTATATAATTTATTATATTTTTTTTTCGAGCAAAAATAAGTTTTTGCTCGAATTTCAAAACATGCTATCTAGTTCTAGATTTTTACTTGTTTTTCCGTATTTGCTTCTTAGTTTATATTTCCTGGATTTTTCAGTTTTCCTAGTTTTACTTCCCTTTTGTCTCATTAGGTGGCGTTACAATATTGGATTTTGTCGTTTAGCCATTTCTGTTTAACCGGTTTAGTCTGCGCTCCTTTTGGCGTTCTAGTCCAAGCTTGTTGTATTGAAGAAAGAAATCCACTGATTTCCGAAACGTACATATACTATCTTAATGTGCGTGGCATTTTATGTTTTGATTACCTTATACCTGTTTATTATCTTACCAGTTTATTTACCAGATTATTATCTTATACCCACACCTAACATAAAATGACAAGATAATTTTCATTGACATTACCTTAAAATACGCGAGAAAATCGAAATAGAACTAACGACGGACTTCCGATTTCTAACGATTAAACTTCTATATTTCAATCTATTTCCATTTTCCCGCAAATCCAAATTTCCCCACAATTAATAAGGGACCTGTAACAAACTTTTGAGAGTACCATAAATCTCAATAATTTTTGATTCATTCTTCCGTTCGATGAATCAAAGATTCATTCTCCACAGACAATCATGGGAATAGATCACATTGTGATGACACTAACATTCATTCCTGGGCGGAATTAATGTTTAAATTTTCGAAGATGAGAAGACCTCTGGAAATAAGGCTTCTGTATATAAAGGCTGGCGCAACAGCGGCCATCTTGACTCCCAGTTGAAGCGATGGCAATACAAGGTGAAAAGAATGTTACTTTCTCGTCCGTCTCTCGGAATCTCCAGAAAACCAAAGCATTCTAAACTACTTTCTTGAATGATTGGTACAATTTTTGAAAGCAGAAGCACCTTTTTCGCAGCTAAATTCAGTATCGAATACCGGAGTCAAAATGGCGGTTGTGTCAGCCTGTATGTTTAGGAGTCTTACGTGGAAACATTTTAACGTTTTTCCGGATTAATAATTGGGAGTCCGGAATTGATGGATAGCGGTGTTTGACCCACCAAGACTGGAGTCCGGCTGTTTGTAAAGTTTGATTGATTGCTAAAGAGCTGGATATCTAGATGTAGGTTTCCATGGAGATCAGGGTTCAGTATAGGGGGGTAATTTTATAGAAGTATGCACATATATAAGAAAAATCTGATGTGGGCAGCACATGACTTTCCCTGCAGACTTATATTCACGTTCTCTTTATTTTAATTAAATTTAATTCATTTTTAATTCAATTTTCTTTGTCATTTGATAACTGGACTTATTTTCAAAAACGGCGTAGAGAAAATACGAAAAAAACTAAAATATCTCGAGAACGGCTAGTCCTAGTGTAATGGGGTTGGTTTTATTCTTTTCGTTAAAAATTACGTATAAAACAAGCATTTAATGGATATATTTGAGGATACGCAGTTTTTATTTTAGATTTTGACAATTATTGCGGGCCATTTCGCAAAAAAAGGTAGGTTATTCTTTTCCGAATCGTACCAAAAGCTAATCAGCACCAGGGTGATCCACATCGACTTATCTACAGAATTTTGTGAAATTCGGTCCGTTAGATTTTCAGCTAGAGTGGATACAGGCTTTTGCGGGCCATTTCGCAAAAAAAGGCGGTTCTTTTATCGCGAATCGTACACAAAACAAATCAGCACCAGATTCGCCCACAAGTGACTTACCTACCAAATTTTATTAAATTCGGTTCCTTAGTTTTTTAGTTAGAGTGGATACAAAATCTGCACAGACAGACACACAGAGACGTCACGTTAAAAACAGTTTTTTTCGTATTCTAGAGGTCTCGAAACGTGTAGATCCGTCAAAAACTCGAGTTATGATTTTCGGCATGATTCCAATACTTTCCCTATACATTACCATGTATTGCAGGGAAAGTAAAAATGTTTAAAAAAAAACACGTACTATTACTTACTAATCTTAGTTGTAGAGTGACGATAATCCTAAATTCATGCGATTTAAAATCAAATATGAAGAAAATTATAAAAAATTAGTATTCATTTTTTTTATTATTATTTAATCGGAAAAAATTAATGAAAATCGTCTGTCACATGAACACATTGTACTTAATTCAGTTACTAAGCAACATTATAGAATTTTTTTCAAATAAAGCTTCAGGAAAAAATCGTCTGCACAACGCTATTTCTATGGAAGAGGTATTAATATTTCAGTAACTCCTGGTTCTAAAAACTCGAAACATGAACGGGGTTACTCGCAGTTAAGTAGAGAAAAAAAATCTTAAAAATTGTGGATTTGTATGAACAAACATACAAAAAAAAAAAAAAAAAAAAAAAAAAAAAAAAAAAAAAAAAAGCAAGATAACCATCAGGCGAACAAACAGAATTTCAATTTCAAGAATTTCTTTTTTTTGTACTCTTGATTTTTATGCTAGCAAAATCAAACAAAGTCGAAAATTTTAAATTGTATTAAAACAGAAATGGCCGATTATAAAATAAAATGCGACAAATTGTAAAACTAACAGGGAATAAACAAAAAAAAAAGAAAGTTTAAAGATCAAAATTTAAGTGATAGATCTAATTTGAAATTAAGAGTATTTGGAAGCGATTCAGTTTTGTAAGAAACCCATATTTGAGTGTAATAGTGGAATTGTTATTATATGTAAAGATTAGAAATAACATTTTGTTAATTATCACAGATAATCACATGCACACAATAATACATGTTAAATATATACACACAGCTAATAATTTTTAATGCTTCAGTGGGTACATAACATAGTATATCTACGTACACTTTATGCATTTCAATAAGCAACAGGAAATGCAAAATTCATGGACTCATGGTAAAAGTACGAGTATTTAGTCAGTGAAAATAATTTTTGGTCCTTAACTTTTTGGGACCTACTGGCCAATAACCAAACATCTTAATTTGCAGTTTTATCACACAGTGAGAGAGAGAGGGGGGGGGGGATCTTTTCAATAGTGTTTAAAATGGATTCAGAAAGTCTTTAAACAAGCTTATCTCGAATTCAAAAATGTCGTGGAAAACAATACTGTTATGAATACGTAAAATGTTTTTGCGGCATGCTGCTTATTCCTTAGGAAAGCAACATTTAAGGCAACAATTGCTATTACGTAAAGGTCCGGGTTGCTTGACCTTGGAAACAAAATAGGCGACCTTGTAGACAAATTTGGCGAGACATCGGAAGATTGGCGAGTTTTGGAAACCCATCAAATTTTCTAGATATCTTAATAACTGTATAAAATTGCGCTTTCTAGATATTTCTAGGGAGAATACATAAGCAAGTCATCGTCAAAAGCAGATAACCTTAAGATAGAGCCTCATCGAAAGCTAAAACAGCTTTTGCTAGTATGTCCAGTTTCGCTGAGAAAGGTTCATTTTACCTTCAAACCAGGTTGCTTTATACCGTTTACAAACCATTTTTCTTTTACTCACAGGCATTAATCACTCTGCATTACATTGTATTCCTCATTATACGAATTATTTAAAGATTATTTATCCGGATCTTATTCGATCCGGATAAAGGGGATTCCACTAAACGTCGCATTGTGACAGTGTGAACTTTTAGAATGATAGGAACATCAGAAAACGAAAAAAATGGTCCGCTTCTATGTGACGAGGACAGAGAAGCACCTTTTGAACTAGCACGCTCCGACAAGCGATAAATCACATTAGAGGCCGTCGGCGTTTTCAGAAGCAGCAGCCAAGAACACTCCGTGTTAATGTAATCATTAAGCCACATTTAATTCCACAGTCATTACCGGACGCCCACGGTACGATCTGCGCTTGTAATGGGAGATCGCAGACGATACGCAGGAAAGATTCAAGTTGGTAGAGGGGAAATTGAAGTATTAACTTCGCAGAGAACCATTATTTTTAATAACCAACCACTCTTACGTTTTGTACATATAGTATGCGGAGTTTTTTTAATGTGCAGTAACACATAGTTTTTCTAATGTGCAATAACAGTTTTTTTACTTTCCTTATATACATAATGTATAAGGAAAGTATTGTGACGGGGTCGAAAATTCGAATTCGAGTTTTCGACGGCAGAGCACGTTTCAAGCATCCCTCATCACGAATCAAACATTTTCGAGGTGATGTCTGTGTGTGTGTGTCAGTGAGTCTGTGGAGACGATAATTGACGAACGAATGGACCGATTCGAACGAAATTTGGTACAAAAATCACAATCCGTAAACACTGGAAGCCTATTGTTTTTATATGCAATCGAATGTTCAGAACCCCCTAAATTTTCGAGTGAAATTTTGAAAAAATCGTCAAAAAATCAAAATCGCTAATAAAGTTACGCAAATAGACATTTCTTATGTAATTTTTCATTAGAAAACGATTGACATAAATTGTAGAACGCTAACATGAACCGTTCTCGAGATATTGCACATTTTTAAAAGAAATTATGATAATGTTATATAAAATAAAAAAAAATATTTCCTATTGACAAACATGTTCACTTTTCATATGTAATACCATGCGATAAATTAGGTGACATCATTCTCGTGGATCTAGGTCGTTCCATTCATGTAAAAATATACTTTAAGTAATACTTTTGTATTTGAACGCCAGTAGTCATTTATCTGCTGTAAGAATAACTTATTTCTCCACCCATAGCGCTTGGCGAGATTTTGGCGACGAATTTGGCGGAATGTCGCCAACTTGGCGACATTTTTAATTGTTGCCAAATTAACAAAAATCTCGCCAAATGGATAAAAATGAAGCTAAATCAATGAAAATGACGACTAATTGAAGAAAATTCAATATCTTGGAAAGAATATAAGTATCTACTATAAGAATACCATTTTTTAACGGTAAAAGTAGTAAATTCATTTTATTATATAAGGAAAGTTATGTGCTGCCCACATCAGATTTTTTAATGTTGTTGTTGTTGAAACCCAGACCGTCCGACCTACCAGAAAGGTGTAAGGTAACTGTTTGGACGGTCGGGAAGCGTATTAATCTGTGTGTAAAACCCTACACAACAAACAATCCTTACACAATACAATGGTCATCACACACAACTAACATCCGACAGACTGACATACTTAAAATCAAGATTTTTTAATGTGCAGTAACGCAGAGTTTTTTTTTTTAATGTGCAGTAGCGCAAAATTTGTGCAATCAGCGACACCGACTTCGTGTGTTCCGGCCGTCCAAATAGTTGCTCTATATCTTAGGATGAGTAGGACTGTCTGGGTTTTCGATTTCGTGTGTTCGAGATCGAGACACTTTTGGAACACCCAATAATTTTATTGTGGGTTTCTCGAACCCCTAACGTTTTTGTGCCTATTTAGTGCGGAAAATGTATGCATACATGCATAATTTTTTTTTCTCTTATTATTTCATCAAATTTTTCTTAATTCATTCCCTGTCTACTATACTATATACACTCGCGCGTGTATAGAAATCTCCCCCTCAGATTGTTTATTGTATTCTGAATACAAGATTTTAACTCAAAAAGTATTTAGGAAAAATATGTTGACATGTTTAATATTGATGAAATACCTAAAAATAAATTTTACATTTTTTGTTATTTTTATAAAAATAATTGAGTTGGAAATTCACACAACATTTCTATATAATATTATAATAACATTGCACCTATGAAAGCAACATATTAGAGAATTTTTGTTGTTGTTCTTCTTACTATAATTTGCTTCGTTTTAGTATTTAAAACGTCTTATTGTGCCAGTTAATTTGACTAAATGAATTTTAAATTAGACTTAAATCCTTTCAAAAATGCCCCAATAAATTTTCAAGTTCGCGCCTATGTGTGCAGTACAAAACTGAAATTTGTGCAGTGAGAAAAATAGTCTTTATATAATTATTACTCTATTAATTATTTATTACTATTGGGATTTAGCAGATATATAGTTTTTGATAAAGATTGTATTCATCTACACCAGCGGTCTTCAAACTTTTCGACGTGCGGGCCACATTAAAAGTTTTCAAACATTTAGTAGATCAAAACCATTTTTGAAAAGTACAATAATACCTGAAACTTATTTGTAAAATAAAGTAGAAAACGTAGCAAATTGAACAATAAAACAAATATATATATATTTTGTTTTAGAATAAAAAAATGTGATAAATATAGTCCAAATAAATTATTTTCGAACACTAATGGGGGGATGGGGACATGGAACTGTTGTTTCTTTGCTCGAACATTGGTCGCGGCCCACATTTGGACCACGGGTCGTAGTTTGGGGACTTTTGGTCTACAATAATGAGAGCATTTTTTACTTTCCTTATATGCATTATGTATAAGGAAAGTATTGTGACGGGGTCGAAAATTCGAATTCGAGTTTTCGACGGGAGAGCACATTTCAAGCATCCCTGATCACGAATCAAACATTTTTGAGGTGATGTGTGTGCGTCTGTCAGTGAGTCTGTGGAAACGATATCTCATGAACAAATAGAGCGATTCGAATGAAATTTGGTACAAAAATCACAATCCGTGAATACTGGAAGCCTATTGTTCTTAAACGCAATCAAATATTCAGAAGCCCCCTAAATTTTCGAGTGAAATTTTGAAAAAATCATCAAAAAATCAAAACGTTTAATAAAGTTACACAAATAGACATTTCTTATGTAATTTTTCTTTAGAAAACGATTGACGTAAACCGTTCTCGAGATATTGCACATTTTTCAAATAAATTTATCAAAAAATCCCATGAATTAAAAAAATATATACTAACTGTTGAGAAACATCTTCACTTTTCATATGTAATATCATGCGATCAATTTGGTGACATCATTCTCGTGAATCTAGCTCGTTCCATTCATGAGAAAAGATACTTTTAGTAATACTTTTGTATTTGAACGCCAATAGTCATTTTTCTGCTATAAGAATAACTTATTTCTCCATCCATAAAGCTTGGTAAGATTTTGGCGACGAATTTGGCGGAGTGTCGCCACTTGGCGACTTTTTAAATGGTGCCAAATTCACGAAAATCTCGCCAAATGGATAAAAATGACGCTAAATGAAAATGGCGACTAATTGACGAAAATTCATTATCTTGGAAAGAATATAAGTATCTACTATAAGAATAACATTTTTTTTTCTTTTACTGTAAAATTAGTAAATTCATTGCATTATATAAGGAAAATCATGTGCTGCCCACATCAGATTTTTTTTTTATCAAAGAGTTGAAGTTGAAATATTTTTCTTGTAAGTCAAACCTTTTTATTTAGTGAAAAATGCATAATATGCATCAATATATGTGCACAATATACTTAATTTTTGACGACGAAATTAATAAAACCACTCCATTACTCTATGACTAACTATTCTCGAGATATTTTAGTTTTTCGCGATGCTGCCAAATACGGTCAGTCACCAAATGAACAAAAACATTGAAATAAAACTGCAAATTCGGTGCAACTTGAAATAATTGCCCGCGTTATTTAGTGCAATTAAATTCAATTTAATGAATTGTAAAAGTAAGAAAATGAATTTGAGTCTGTAGGAAAAGTCATGTGTTGTCTGTCCACATCAGATTTTTCACTTTTTTCCTACAATGCATGGTAATGTATAGGGAAAGTATTGGAATCGTGTCGAAAATAGCAACTCGAGTTTTTGACGGATCTAGAACCCGAAAAAGATATTTTTAGTAGTACAACGTCTGTGTGAGTGAAGTTTTCTCCCGAATTAAAAAAAAAAAAATTCTATCTAATTCTAGATTTTTCGACAACAAAGCCGGATATAAAGTTTCGTGAAAATTCATTAATGTGTCAGCTATCGTGTTACACAAGTGATCAACCCATGGAGTTAGGAAGGAGGAGATAAAACTCCTATGGATGAATGCCATAATTCTTTGAGATTTATATCTAGGTGTCACTAGTGTTAGTAAAGTAGCTGCTATTGTTAGTTGACGCAACAGAAAAGCGTAGTATTTTGTACATGCAGTTTTGATAATTTTTAAATTAAGGGTTCTTTAATCTATATAAATAAAATTGAAAATCTGTCTGTCCCGTCATCACTGGAGAACGGCTGAACTGAATTTGATGAAATTTTGTGGGTAGCCTGGAAATAGTCCCACTTAAAATTTAGTCCATGTTTGGAGTTTCTACGATCAGTGGTTCTCGCGATATTAGTAAAAAACTATATTTTCGTTTGTCTCATCATCACGGGAGAATGGCTGAACGGAATTTGATGAAATTTTGTGGATAACCTTTAAATAGCCTCCCATACATTTAGCCCAAGTTTTGAGTATCTAAGACCAGGGGTTGTCGAGATATTAATGAAAAACGAAACTTTTTCCTAGGAGTTCTACTCTCCAACTCCGTGGTTTATCCAAACGAAAAGTTTGAAAATTGTTTGAAAGTGAATTAAAACTTTATCTCTGAGTTTGATGGGATATTTTTGCGCCAATTAAGTCACTTTCTGAAAACATGAATTGTTTGAAACATGATTTATATGGGAAATCTATCTCCATGGTTCACTTTTCACATGCATTTACTCAACAATGAAAAGTATAAAGAAATCAAAATGGTTATTTAATTTCGCAGTTTACGAGGAAGATTCTATCTTATATCATGTTGCTCAGAAACGCAATTAAATTAAATCTGTTGGTTAATTTTAGTTATTTTTTCGATTTGAATAATGAATAAATTGATATAAAAATATATTTTAGAAAAAAACGATTTGATTTTTCTTATAGCATTTTTGACTGGATAATATCAATTACGGTCTTCAGGTTTAAACGTTATTATTATTGATACTTTCAAGTTATTATGCAATTGCTTTATTATGACAAAAATTGTTTAAACTCACATATTGTACGTTGTAGGAGTGATCTTCTACAAATACACGGGTAAATCTTCTAATCTACGAGAATATAAGTAGTACAGGTATATTGGCATATGTTTTGATATATATTGGCATATATTGGAATTCATTACGACCTTCTGGTATAAAGAGAACAGGGATTATTGATATTTTCAATTTATTACGTTATCTCTTATTTTGGCAAAGATTTTTGAGACTCATATTGTAATGCGAGTAATCTTCTGACACACTGGCATATTTTCTATTGCGACAATATAAGTAGTACGGGGTTGCATATATTGATTCAATTCCTTTTTTTTTGTAAATTTGCTTACAAAAGGGGCCAGGATGTTTTATTCTTCATATCTGCCCGTGAAGATAATTTTGCATAGTGAGAACAGATATTCTTAAACTTCTAAGGAGCAATAAATTTAATATTTTAACAGAATTTGCATATGATTGCGAATTATAAGTTTCTTTATATTATACACTCCGTACGAAGAACGGGTATGCTGCTAGTTATAAGTATAATTAACCAGCATTTTTTTTACAGTTGTACGATAGAGTACAGAATATAGGGAAATAAAAATAAATTGAAAGGTAAAATAATTTTGAATACATAGGAATATTCTTTATTGTTTCAATTCTACTTTGCATTACACTAATAATTTATTTTTACAAAATTGGCAGTTTAAATAAATATTTTAGATCTTTCGCCATAGAAATGCATATAATGCAGGACTACTTATCTTATCCCAGCGCCACCTGAATGATTGTCTCAAACGATATTGGCGTTTCCTTACTATTAAGTTTAAACTCCTTACTTTTATCTCTATGAATCGACCACAGACAGACGGATATCACTCTAAAAATAGTCAAAACGTCTTCGGGAAGTCCTAAAACATCTATTGGCATCAAAATCTCGAAATCGAAAATATTCGCAAAAACATTACTAAAAAGTAAAATTCTTGAAATTTTTATCTGAATTCACATATTCTCAAGTGTAATTATTTCGAAACTGCACCGAAAAGTTTCACCCAAGACATTTTAATTTCCTCTAGCGTGAAACTTCGAAATCTAGCTGTCACAATATCTACTTTTTCAAACAAACGGAACAAATTATCCACATTTAAACCCGGACCGCGTCGGATTATCTCATCACGTCCATCCATCCCTCCAAGAGGTCGGCTGCAGTGTTCCACTTGAAGCACCGATGACCGCTCATTCATTTGCTTATTTATCCGATGATATCATATGCAACGCGAACAGAGGTTACTCATCCGGCAAACCCCCGCGGTCACAGAGGAGTTGAGTAGTTTTTATTAAAAAATGAAAGTAGAGAAGCCGAGGGAGACTCACAGGAAGTCTCATCACTCCTACGCGGTCTGAGATCTTCCGTTCGATGAGATTCGTGCGGAGTGCGTTGAAAAAATTGATGTGGACAGCACGCGACTTTCACTATTTTTTTATGTGAAACATCTTAGGGTGCGGGGGTAAATCGTGAAAGAAATGCGACGGGGATGAAACGGAAGTGACATTGTACTGTTACGAATACATAACAGGAAACTATTGTTACAATTCGGAAGTTTGGGTCACTTGACCTTGAAAACAAATTTGGTGGCTCTGGCGACGAATTTGGCGAAATACTGCCAATTTGGCGATTTTTGGAAACTTTTCGAATGTTATAGATTGGCTAAGAACTTCACGAGTTACGTGCTTTTCTAAAAATTTCCACAGAGGGAATTGGAAGAGGGTACATTTTCCAACAGAGGGTAACTTACAGTTTATGATTTTATTTATCAGGTTGAGCTAACTGTTTCATTCCTACTAAACTTGTTAACCTTACTAAAGCCACGCTTAACAACGTTCGTTGCAGGGTTAAAATTCAAAACCACCTTTCTGAGCCTTTTGCTACTGAAAGAGGACTGCGTCAGGGAGACTCGCTTGCCTGCCTGCTCTTCAATCTCGCATTGGAGAAATGCATCCGAGATAGCGGATTAGACCGAAGAGACACTCTCTGGAATAGGTCGCAGTATTTATTGGCCTACGCAGACGACATTGACATTATTGGAAGATCTGAAAGGGCAGTGAAAGAGGGCTTTCGTGCCCTTGAAATCTCTGCTACAGACATGGGCCTCACTATCAATGAGGACAAGACAAAATTTATGGAAGTCCCGTCCGCGAACTGCAACCCGTTTTGCATAAATGGTCATATTTGAAAGGGTTAGTGAATTCAAATACCTTGGAGCTACTATCAATGACCAAAACTTGTTGCAAGCCGAAATTAACTACAGAATAAAATCGGCCAATAAATGTTTCTTTGGACTAAAAAAACAATTAAGATCCAGGCTTGTTAGCGGAAGAACTAAAATGAGACTATACAAAACACTTATACTACCTGTGCTGCTGTATACTAGCGAAACTTGGAACTTTAAATTTAGACGTCCAGCATGCCCTGGAGACTTTTGAAAGAAAAGTGTTAAGAACTATATTCGGGCCTGTACAAGAACAAGGATGCTGGAAAACCAGATATAATTTTGAACTTTATAGACTCTATAAAGAGCCTCAAGTTACACAAATCATTCGAAGTAACAGATTGAGATGGCTCGGACATGTCTGGAGAACCCCTGAAAACAACCCGACTAGATTGTACATTTTTAAGAACCCTGGGGGTACCCGCGCCAGACCTTCGACTAGATGGTTAGACGACATTGTGAATGATATCAACATTTTGAAAATTAAAAACTGGCAAAGAGTCGCTTTGCACCGACGGTGTTGGAAGAGGCGTGCTGTCGAGGCAGCTAAGACCTGTAACAGGTTGTTACGCTCTTAAAGAAGAAGAGCTAACTGTTCTAAACTATGTGATGAAATATGTAATAATTATAGATAATTGATAATACTTATAAGTCTAATATTTATACGGACAGCGCGTCCTATATTTCTGCGCTGGCTTCTGACAAGAATAAGTCTAATTACATTAAAAATATTAAAGAATATATATTTAAAGGTATCAATCTGAACTGCATTAAGTGGGTTATGACCAATATTGGGATTACTGGCAACGAGACGGTGGACCCCTTTACTAAGCTTGCTACCTTGTACCGACAGCTCCTGGATATTTCTGAACCTTACTCTAGGGTTAGTGTCCTTCATATCCTAAGGACTTCCTACTAGAGCAGTGTTCTTCAACCTTTGTCATTCCGCGGAACCCTTTTTTGAGATATTTTTTTTTATGGAACCCTTCGTTCAGTAGCACACCCAGATTTGATTTTAGGGGGGATGTGTCATATTACGTATTACATGTTATGAACAAGGTGCGACCCTGCGTTTGTTATAAAAACGTTATATAAGATATAAATTTGCATTAATTCAAACAAGAAGATAAATATTCCATATAAAGTATTTGTATTCTATATACATATGTCATGAAATTGAAAACAAAGAAAAACAAAACAAAAACACCCTCTATAGTTGTGAACGCGGATTAACATTCGAATTGTAGTATCGACTCGCGGAACCCCTAAAGCCTTTGAGTGGAACCCTAGGGTTCCGCGGAACACAGGTTGAAGAACACTGTACTAGAGGATTGGCAATTAAACTAGGACTTCTTGGAGAAAGGTGTTAGGGTTAGGAAGTTTGGTTACAACCTCCAAATTACTAATAAATTCAAAATTTATTTTTTTACTGGGCATGGCCTCTTCCCTAAGTATTTGCATAAGTGACGAAAATGCATTTCATTGATGATTTGCATTGAAAAATTCCCTTACTGTTTTGTGTACTCAGATTGGAGAAGCCGATCATTTTATATTTGATAGTCCTAATTCTATTAAGTACCATATGACTAAACTTTCGGACAACAAATTTGACCCTGAGGTGATCTATAGGATTTTGACCGATCATCACTGTAAAGAATTGTATTTTGACTGCAGGGTCAGTCTATGACCAACTCGAGTTATAATACTTTACTGGCTCTCATTCTGTTTGGTAATATGACCAACTGTGTTTTTATTTCATGTTTTTAGTTCCACTTGCATTGTGTCGTCCGCTTTATAGTATCTTTTTGTATTTTAATCATTTTGTGCATATCAAATGTACGGTGTTTTCTCAGGACACCAAGCTATTAATATAGTATGTGTACTTGTAATTTTATTGTTGTATTTTAATGACTTTGTCCTTCTAGTGTAGAGTGTTCTACGGGACAATAGGCTGTTGATTTATATGCAATTATAATTTTATTGCATTGTCATGTTTTTGTGTTTTTAGTGTACGGGGTGCTTCAGAAAAAACACTAAGCTGTTGGTTTGTGTGTAATGTTCAGTTTTAACGATTTTCTGTTCGTGTACATGGTATTTTTCAGACACTGGGCTGTTGATAATGGATTCCTGTTTAAATGGGCTAGAGTTAATCGATTAATCTTGAATATTCGCAAATGTATGTTAAATGAGTCATGCTGAACTCTTTATTGAGTTTATTTGTAACTTTCTTTTCTTATGGCCTTCTTAATTTCTGGTTGACCGTTTCGCTTTACTTTGGTTTATTTTTATATCAATTATGTTAGAACACACGTCTTCGTGCTCTCTTTGTAAATGAGAGTTTACGTATAACTTCCCGGCCACAGATTAAATTGATCTAAATCCTCGGATGAGCCATGTGGTCTGGTGATCAGTAAAAAGCTCGTCTAAACGTCTGCAGGGAAAATTAGCTCGTCATCGTTTACATGGGTTGTTGACATGATAAGAGTAAAAGTATCTGGCAATCTCAATGCAGAACTTTTGGTTATATATACTATTTAAGTTGTATTTATAACACAATTCTGATAAAAAAAATGTGTAAAATAATAAATTTTAGTTCTGTGGCTACTACGCTATACGCCAGTACATGCTTACTGCTTGTGCCGACCGCACGCAGGAATGACTGCAAATGTTACACCCAAACGTTTCATTCTCTATAACTTCGCAGTTTGTGGTCCAATTCGGGTAAAATAAATTACATTCTATTAAAGTATCGAAACTGCATAATTAAAATAAATAAATTAATAAGTAAATTAAAAATTAAAATTATTTAAATTTCTCCCTAGGTACCCAGCCAGTAAGCGGCAGAAGACATGACCACGATATTCGTCTTAGTAGGTTCCTTTATTAGTATAATTGCTACGTTGGGCGTGACGTCTCCTAGAATCCATCTATTGAATTTCGACCATCCACTGAGAAAATAAATTTAGATATTATGTTTATATTACAAAAAAAAAAAACAGTATATAAAGAGAAAGGCCAAATTAGTATAACTACTTTATAATACTAGCTAATACTAAAATTTATGAAATGCAACATTAGAACATTTTACGTTACAATATGTTTTAACTGTCAAAAATATGGACATATTAGCAAAAACTGTCTTTTTAAACCACGCATCTCTGCTAATTGCCCAGGAGACAACAAAACTACAAATTGTAAATCTACATATAAATGCATAAATTGCTTTAACCATATCTACAACAGAAATGTACTGTGTTGCTAACTTTTAAAGGCCACCTGAAATTGTACTTTGATGCATAGTACCGGTAATTTGACGAACTATTGTTCTTCTGTACGAGCAAGTCTGTCAAATCATCGTTCAATTCCAGCATCGTGTGGCGATCGCAAGCCATGAGCCCAGACCTATTTTTTTACTGGTTATCCACACTTTGTAAACTGCATCGAACAATTGCTGCTGCTTACAATGCTATTTTGCTAATACTCGCACCACTGCTTCGAGCGATCATGTCATATTCCAAGTCCGTCAAATCATGTTTTTACCCATTAATTTTTTTCGGCAATGCACTTCGCCAGTCGCCGCATACATCCAGTTTCCCAGTCTTTTGTCGATACAGTCAGTGATCAATATCTGCGAAATAGATTTTGTAAAAATATCTTAGTGGTCATAAAAATAGGCCGCCCGGCAGGACCGCTCATGGAGGAGATGGATACTACTCGGGTAGGTGACGGACACTAGGGAAGGCGGGTACTCCATTTTTTATTTTTGAAGAAGGGGAAGATATGAAAGATTCACAAAGAGAGGTAAATCAAACATGGATATATGGGGGCGTGATAAATGTCAGTAAGGTGCCCAAAATTTGTATGGGCAGTCCTGCATCCAGTGCATACAATGCATTGCAAGGAAAGCAAAAAAAAATTACATTTTGATTTCAGAATACGACAGAGAGAATTCTTACTCAACCGAGGATATAGTTTCTTAATTTAAAAGGCAATGCCACATGAATCTGTCTAACTACACAGCCAGAAACTTCTCAAGACGGAAGGTGAGATCATGCACGATGACATCACAGTCACACGCAATAGTACTACCAGCAGAAAAAGCCCAGTGTCAGAAGAGATCAAAACTAAAAGAAACCGAGTCGTAAAGTAGGAAGCTTGGTCACTCCTACGCGTCTTGGATCCTTCCGCTCCGGAGGTCACGTCTAATAGGCAGTTATGCAAGTGGAGTTAAGGTTAAATAACTGATTAGGGCCCACGTAAAAGAATATTCTTCGATATTGATATGCAAATATGATAAATTATATGTTGAAAAGCAGTATACTGTAAAGATTGTTTTTGGAAGGTGAAGGTAATGTATAACGAAAGCTCTCGTTTACGACTGTGAATTTGCATATAAATGTCCATTAGAACCAAATAAAATGTTCTGAATCTGTCTAAAGATATTGAAAGGTATAGAATAATTTGCAATAACTGCTGTTAAAAATAACCGCGAATAAAAAAAAAGCCTTTAACGTAACAAAAAAGCAGGCAACAAATATGGAAAGGTATCAACCGGTTTCGAAGCAGAAAGTTCCTCTTTCTTCGTGGTAAATAAGATAGAAGGTAAGGTGAAAAAACTCGGAAATTAGCTTACTTAACGGATATGATTTATTGATATCATGTGTTACACACAACCACCTTCAAAGTACTCCCCCTTTGCAGCTATGCACTTCTGCCAGTGCGAGTACAGTTGCTGAAAACATTCCTGGAAGCATTTGGACGAGATGGTTGGTTTTCAGTGCGGCCGTCACAGCTTCCTCAACTTCAAATGCACCCTTGAAACGGCGTCCTTTGAGTTCGTTTTTGAGACGGGGGAACAGATAAAAATCGCATGGGGCGAGATCGGGTGAGTAGGGAGGGTGTTGTTGAGACCCAGACCGTCCGACCTACCAGAAAGGTGTAAGGTAACTGTTTGGACGGCCGGGAAGTGCCACCCAATTTAGACCGGAACCCAGTGGGGGAAGCATCCATAGAGACCATACCCTCCTTCCCCTACCACCAACCTCTCGGAAGGACTTATGGACCCACATGTTTAACGTGATAGTACTCCGCATGAACACGGCGGCATTTGTGGCAGCGTGCAAATCCAGCGCGCAAACCACCGGGCTACAGCGCCCGAAATGTGCTAACAGCACGCGGTGTTCCCAGGTGGTTACCCACCCAAGTACTAACCGCGCCCGATGCTGCCTGACTTCGGTGATCTAACGAGAACCGGTGTTTTCAGCACGGTACGACCGTTGGCCCTGAGTAGGGAGGGTGTGGAATGTGGAAGACCCAGGCCGTCCGACTCATCCGAGGATTTGAGTAGCTGGTTGGACGACCGGGAAAGGAAGCTAGCAGGTGCCGACTTCCAAGGACAGCGACCGCTCTGGAGGTTTATTAAAAATCCAGTTTTTTAAAGTTTAAGAATAAATTCGTACGACAGACAGTTTTACAGACAAGAAATACGGACATAACGAAGACAGGTACTGTAAACAGACACAAATATGGACACGAAACATTCAGAAAAACATCAAGGATAATAATAATGAGACATTGCACAACATGATATAGATGATGAAGTAAATACAAAATGACATGGGAGGCTGATAATAAAAGATGAAAGTGTTTTCAATTTAACAGTAGTGTTATCAGTTATCATATTTACAATTTAATATATACAAGTTTGTACAAACAAAAGCAGGAAAAGGGGAACAGCAGAGGAATCTTCATTGATCAGGAAAGTTAAAAGCAGTAAAGCCCGACGAACTTGTCAATTTACTTTATTGGAAATGTCTCTTGCAATGAGGACACAGTTCTTAAGATAAAAAATGGATTGACTGTTGCGGCTGACACTGGAAAACCAAGCCGCTTCATTTCCAGGAGCAGGTTTAGAAAGATGAAATTTCTTAGTTAAGGGGCAAGAGAAAACAAAGTGATCTACGTCGCCAAAAGAGTTGCATAAGCAGTTCGAGGATTTTTTATGTTTAAAATAGTATAAATAATCAAGAAAAGGACCATGACCAGTTAAAAAATAGATTAAGTATTTGTTATGAATTTGGGTATTTACGTTAACTTTGGGGAGATAATTTAGAATTCTGGCTGGGTCATGAGTCCTAGGGGAGATATATTCATTAAGATACTTTTGCCAGTTTTGAAGTAAGAGATTTTTGCAAAAATTAGTTAAACGAGAATAGGGGAGAGGAACTGAAAAAGGGAAACCGGAGGAGGATGCTTCTTTAGCGTGGAAGTCCGCGACTTCATTTCCCAGAATGTCAGCATGGGCCTTGACCCAAATAAGATTAAAAAGGTGTTTAGAGCGAGAAGCAGAGTTTTTGATAGAGTTAATGTAGTTAGATTTGTTTTTAATTGATTTAAAGACCAGGATTGATGAAAGGCTATCCGAAAAAATATTTATTTTGGAGAAGTTATCAGTTGCCCAGTCAATGGCAAAGTTAATGGCCGCTATTTCTGCCTGAAAAACTGTGTTCCCATTGTCAAGTTTAAATTTAAAAACTTCTTCTAATTTATCATGATTAAATAAACAAGCAGAAAAGCCAACATTATCATCAAGTTTGGAGCCGTCGGTATAAAAATTTAGATGGGAGAAGGAGGAAGGATTAAGGGGTTTAAGGAGGACAATGCGGTTTGAGGGGGAAGAATTAGAGAGAGGACGATTAAAGTCGAAAGATGAGGGGGAGGGAAGGGAAGGATCAGAGAACGAATTGATACGAAGTTTCCAAAAAAGGAATTTTTTGTGAAGAATATCAATTAAAATGTGAACAGGGGGAATACCGGTAATGGAGAAAAGAGAAATGCTCGAGGTTGTTCTAAATCCGGCAGAGATTTTAAGAAGAAATATCCGTTGTAAAGAAATAAGGTTATTGATTTGAGCCCTAGTGAGAGATCCCCCCCAGATGCCTGACCCGAAAGTAATAATTTTTTCAATAACAGACAGGTACCAGATTTTAAGAAAAGATTTGTTGACCCCCCAGTTGCCCCCCGAAAGTTTCCCAAAAGTAGAAGCAAGCCTAAAGCATTTCTCTTTTAGGTAAAATATATGGGCGCTCCATTTTAAATTATCATCGATGATAAGACCAAGGAATTTAAGGCTTCTACTAAGTTTAATGGGAGAGTTTTGGATTTTGATAGAGGGATTAATTTTCCTTTTTGATCTAGTTTTATTAAAAATGATGCAGTTGGACTTTTCCGCGGAGACCTCAAGTTTAAGAGAGGAAAGGGAGTTTGCAATAGAATTTAATATTGAATTGGTCTTGCGACCAAGAGTAATGATGGAGTTTGAATAGGTAACCACTGCGAGATCATCCGCGAAGGCCTGTAAGTAATATTCATCATTGTTAAGGGAAAGAATTTTATTAAAATAAATGTTCCATAGTATGGGGGAAATGACGGAGCCCTGAGGGGCACCTTTAGAAATAAATTTTGAAAAAGTAAAATTGTCCTCTATAAAATTAATTGTTCTTGAGCTGAGATATGAATAAATGAAGGATCTGAAAGTAGAGGGGAGATTAATTGAGTCAAAGGTGAGGGGAAGGATATTCCAATTCACGTTATCGAAAGCTCCACGGATGTCCACAGTGGTTAAGGAAACATGAGAAGAGGATTTAAATTTATCAATGGTACTGACAAGCTGGTACGTGGCGTCTTCGCAACTGAGGAGCTCCCTAAAGCCATATTGCAGAGGGTGAAGTGAATTTCTAGTCTTCAGCCAGAAGTTCAATTTGTTTATAAATAAGGGTGTGGAATGTGGAAGACCCAGGCCGTCCGACTCATCCGAGGATTTGAGTAGCTGGTTGGACGACCGGGAAAGGAAGCTAGCAGGTGCCGACTTCCAAGGACAGCGACCGCTCTGGAGGTTTATTAAAAATCCAGTTTTTTAAAGTTTAAGAATAAATTCGTAAGACAGACAGTTTTACAGACAAGAAATACGGACATAACGAAGACAGGTACTGTAAACAGACACAAATATGGACACGAAACATTCAGAAAAACATCAATGATAATAATAATGAGACATTGCACAACATGATACAGATGAAGTAAATACAAAATGACATGGGAGGTTGATAATAAAAGATGAAAGTGTTTTCAATTTAACAGTAGTGTTATCAGTTATCATATTTACAATTTAATATATACAAGTTTGTACAAACAAAAGCAGGAAAAGGGGAACAGCAGAGGAATCTTCATTGATCAGAAAAGTTAAAAGCAGTAAAGCCCGACGAACTTGTCAATTTACTTTATTGGAAATGTCTCTTGCAATGAGGACACAGTTCTTAAGATAAAAAATGGATTGACTGTTGCGGCTGAGTAGGGAGGGTGTAGAAGACCCAGACCGTCCGACTCATTCAAAGGACACGAGCAACCATTTGGACGGCCGTAGAGGGAGGGTGTTGTTGTTGTTGAAACCCAGACCGTCCGACCTACCAGGAAGGTGTAAGGTAACTGTTTGGACGGTCGGGAAGTGCCACCCAATTTAGACCGGAACCCAGTGGGGGAGGCATCCACAGGGACCGTACCCTCCTTCCCCTACCACCAACCTCTCGGAAGGACTTTCGGACCCACATGTTTAACGTGATCGTACTCCGCATGAACACGGCGGCAGTTTTGGCAGTGGCTGGAATCGAACCCGGGCCTACCGAGTGCAACTCCAGCGCGCTAACCAATGGGCTACCGCGCCCAGTAGGGAGGGTGTGGAAGGGTTGACGTTCCATGTTTGGCCAGTGCGGACTGCACCATGAAAGACCGATAAGCGGGGGTATTGTCATGTTGCAGCACAATCTCCTTGCTCTTCCAGAGTTCTGATTGTTTCCGGCGGATAGCATCGAGGAGACGTACCAGAATCCGTGCACACCTCTCCTTGTTCACTGTTACCCCTTCCGGTATGAACTCGTAATGCACCAAGCTCTTCTGGCCAAAAAACACCGCCAGCATTACCTTCCCCTTTGAACGTTCCAAATGGAACTTTTTTGACTTCGGAGACGATGATGACTTTCACTGTGAAGCCTTCCGTTTCGTTTGCGGGTCGTACAAGAAACACCACGTCCCATCACCAATGATAATTTTTGAAAGGAAGGTCGGATCTTTGTCAGCAACGTCAGTCAGTTATTCACAAATCCGCATGCGTTCATCACACTGATTTTCGGTTAGTATTTTTGGTACAATGTGTTGACACACAAGATGCATGTTCAGTTTGCCCATCAGGATAGCTTGGCAGCTCCAGTACGAAATTCTTGCTTTTTCAGCAATGACGTTGATGGTTTGACGTCGCAAAAACTTCGAATGTTGCCCTCCGTACTTGATGTTGACGGCCGCCCAGTCCGCAGACTGTCTTCTACGGGTCCACGGCCGCGCAGTCCGTGGATTGCCTTCTACGGATTCACGGCTGTCCATGAATCGGGAGTGCCATGAAAACACCTTCGCACGACACAATGCTCTCTCACCGTACACGTGCTGCAGCATGTGCAATGTTTCTGTCGGCGATTTCCCCAAATGCTAGCAGAATTTGATATTTGCACGTTGTTCTTCAAACGCTATGTCCGCTTTCGACGAACGCGAACAACTACAGTTCACTGACAGACATTGTCTGGAAAAACCTTACACTGCGGACTTGCTTCTTCCTTTTTACCTCTCGAATCACATGTATCTCTACGCCACGGTAAAATAGTTCCCCTCTCCTCCAATCAGGGTTGGAGATATCAGCACAGTCTTCGAACTTTTTGATCCTATCTTGTACAAAGTACTTTCACTATGCAATAGTAAGGGAAAGAAGGGAAAAAATCTGATGTGGGCATAACATTATCTACAGGATTATATTAACTTTTTTTCATATATTTCGTTGCTATTAATTTAATTATTCATACATTTTTTTCACAAAAATAAAATACATACTTACTTGAAATTAAATACAATTTTTAGTTTGAAAACATTTTCTTTTACATTTGACGATATTGCGTATTTTAAAATATCATATCACCAGATCTATTCGCTTTGTCATTGAAAGTTAAGTTAAAACAAAAATTTGATTAATAATTACTTCCAAAAGTTAAGAAAGCAATACAAATTCTCATTTTTCGAAAGCGTATTTGAATTTGAGTGGTTGAAAATCGCTGCGAATGTAGATGTCTGTATGCAAATATCGTATGTTACAGCCAATCACGATTGACTGTCTGGATATATGCTCATTAGGCAGTCGCTGAAGACGCCAGCACTCTGAAGGGTTTGAGGAGGTGCATTTAAATGCTGATACGATGTGTTTATAACTTTTGTAGGATAATTTTTTACGATATTCGTGTTTCCATAGCTGAAAGAAGAGGAATGATAGATAATGAGCGCTGGCGTGCTGTCGGATGCATTGAAGCAGGACAGTCAAAGATGTCCCTATTTTCTTTGGCGTTGATCATTCGATAATTTCTCGATTATGGAAATAATTCCAAACAAGTCAAACAGTTGTCCGGAGACCTGTGCTCGGTTATTCAACGGTTACCACCCCCCTCTGATGATCGGTACATTGCTATAGTAGCCAAGCTGAACCGACAAGCGATCCCCACAACGGTTACATCCATGGTTGCAGCCGCGCTTGGTAAAACAATATCTGCCAGTACTGTACGCCGAAGGCTCCACGCGAAGGGACGGTACGCCCGAGTACCACGTTTTTGTGTTCCACTAACCGTCCGAGGCAGAGGGGAAGTTTAAAATGGTGTCGTCAACATGTCAAGTGGACTGTCTCAGATTGGTGCAACGTCCTGTTCACGGACGAGTCTAGATTTTCCCTGGAATCAGATGAGCGTGTAAGGATCTGGAGAGAACGAGGCACAAGCAATCAGGCCAAGAACATCATCGAACATCACGCATTCAGAGTGGCATCGTCATGATGCGAGATGGAATTTCAATGGGAAATCGCACAAAGCTGCACATCTTTGAAGGCGGTTCTGTGACGGCTGCACGGTATCGAGATGAAGTCCTAGACCCCATTGCGAGACTCTACGCTGCAGCAGTTGGTCCTGATTTCCTTCTTATGGACAATAATGTCCATCCCCATTGAGCTAACATCGTTGACGAATACTTGGAAAGTGAGGGCATTCTCATTCCTCGTATGGAGTGGTCGGCGTATTTCTCAGACCTTAATCCCATTGAAAACCTTTGGGATGCCCTTGGGCGTGCTGTCTCTGCACGTTTACCTCCTCCAGCCACTCTCAAAGAGTTGGAAACTGCCCTATTGGAGGAACGGCAATTGCTCGCACCTGCGACGGTTGATCACCTCATTGAAAGCATGGAAAATCGTTGTAAAGTTTGTGTGAAGGTCCGGGATAGTCACAAGCCATATTAATGTAAGTTTTATTTGGTTTGTTTGCCCTTAAACATAATTTTATTAATGACCCAAATGTGACGTCATCATATAACTTACGAAAAGTAAATATTTTTTTCATCTTTGTACATAATTCTTGTTTTCTTTAATGCTTGCTACCTTTATGTACAATTTTGAGTTAATCAAAACTTTACTTTTCCTTTTTTGTTAATTTTACCGTCCGTGCTTAACTTTTGGAAGCCAGTGTGCATTTCAGCATATTTAGTCTTTAATTTCATTGACGATTTTCGTGGGACTTATTTTTTTTTTTTTTGGGGGGGGGGGGGGGGCAGCTATTTTTTTTGCCAAATTGTACCAAAATCTAATGTGCTCCAGCATAACTCACAAGTAAAATCCAAATTTTAAGAAATTTCGTCGAATAGTTTGTAAATTACAGTCGATATATACTTTATCCCCACCACACACACACACACACACACACACACACACACACACACACACACACACACACACACACACACACACACACACACACAGCGAGCGAGAGACGTCGCATTAAATTTGATGAATTTGTTTTTCAGAGGGCTCGAAACGAGTACATCTGTCGAAAATTAGAATTTCAATTTTCGACTAATTCTTGTATATTCCCTATATATGTATTATGGGGAAATAAAAATATGCAACAATTACTGTCTGAGGATGAGTTGCGATCAAATTTTCGTATTAAGATAAAAATAGTTCTTGGTGCTTTGGTTTTCACTTTCACTGGCAAGCGCACTACTCCATAATTCTAGTTCTCGATTTCAGACCATTTAAAAAAAAATAACCTTACGTAATACGCCCTCTATATCCTTACACAAAGAGAAAAAATTCCCACTCGAGTTATGACAAGGGAAAAAAGTAAATACGTAAATGACTGCGAGGGGTTATCTCCATTCACTCTTAAGTTAAGACGTACGATGGAAGGCAAAGATTAAAGGCTGAAGTAAGGAGATTTAAGTTAAGTGGGGATAGACTGCCAAACAAGGAGAGGGAGGGTATTTAAATGCTTTAGATTCAAATCGAAACAAGTAGAGGGGTCATTTTAAAGCTAGAACTAAATATTCCTGACATGTTTTCTTATGTATGAGTCATCACTGGAACAATTGGGGATCTTAACGCAAAACTTCATCTCTTTATGGGCGCTCATTAATCTCGTTCTCAAAGCTCAGTTCTAGTAAAAGATAAGGATAGAGGAGGTGCACATGACGGGGAAAGGTGCATTTATACTTTCTCATGCCCACAAGGGAAGCAACGGTTAGTATCAACTCTGAGAAATTAGTTCATACGAGATAACAGCGGCCAGATGCTGTTCATCTACAATGAAAGCGTAATGGCAACTTTGGGAATGCATCCTATAGGCGGGTTCTTAAGGTATATCTTAGTATCATTAAGTATTTGAATTTAAAAGTAAATAGCCTTTGCATACTGTCAATAGCATGAGCAATGCAGGGTATACTTGGCAGCGAAATGAAAAAGCCTTTTACAACATCCTTCACTTTTACATCCCAAGTTTAGATATCTAGTTATATCGGCAAAATGGCTATGTCGCTAAATGTGACACCTAGACATTTTAACAGACGTTCTGAATATCAAAAAATGTTTAAAATTTATGCATAAAGAGAGCGCACATTATACAGTCCTCCTGTTAACATGGAATGAGGGTATGTGAAACAACATTTCATCTCCGATCATTGTATGTAATATTTTCTTTTCAACGTTTTCAAACATTTTACACTAAACATCAATAAATTCTAGCATTGTTTTGCTAGTTTGGTTGGAAGAAAGCCAACAAATAATTTCGATATTAGAAACGTAACTTGACTATAGAAAAGTTGCTATAATGGAATCAAAACTATACCGCAGAACTCCGCCGATCCATCTCTTCCCCTTCTCCCTATATTTCCGACTATTTTTAATTGTATTGGGGGGAGGACGGATCAATTGAATTCTACGGTAAATAAATTCATTGATAAAACATCTGCTGCAACCGTAATTTGAAATGAACGGTTGATTGTAAACCAATAGTGTTAATTAAGAAAAAATTTTCTGAGCAAGCTGGTATAAATTTATTTTGTGTGCTTAACCGTTCTTTAGTTATAGCTGAAAGAATATTAAAACAAAAAAAAAGTCCGTGATTTTTAAATTTTCCAGACGAAATTCTAAAATTTTAGATTTTCTTCATTGTTTATAGCCAGGTCAAGTATCATGTCTGTAATGCCAGAAATGTAAAGTAATAAATATTTGGAAGGATTAAAAAATAATGGAACCAGGAATGCGGGCGGATTATCCCCACGCTAAGCAGATGGGCGATAATATACAGGTGGCCCCATATTTTACATACCACGCCCATGTTTACATACCACACTAAGCCGTTTGGCGGCAACCGAGACGGCGACGCCATGTCTACGGATTAGCTCTCAGCTCTACATTTCAGCACGTGGACCGCCGACCGAAAAAGGGATATAAGTGAGAGTTGCTCGAAGTGGGAGTCAGAATTGGTCAAGGCAGGCTGTTAGAGTTAGACTAGTCAAGAAGAAGCGACGGTAGCAGAGTTAAGAGTTGTGTGTGCGTCTCTGATATAGGAATTCGAAGGAGAGCTCATGTTCATCTGGTATTGCAAGTGTAAAGTGTGACAAAGCATCGGTGTTACCCAAGTAATATGAAAGAAGATCAGGTACCGTACAATTAAACTATATGAGGATAACCTCTTTGTCTAAATTTGTGTTTTTAAGGAAAAGCTAATTAATGCATCCCACCACGTGCTCCAACCAAATATCAATTCATCTGGCATTACACCCCCCGAACTACCATTGAGATTGTATTCCACTATTGTGATATTTATTTAATTTGTAAAACTAAAGAGTGTAAATTGAGTATGTGATAAATAAATGTTTGTTCCTTTACTATTAACCTTAATTTTTAGTTTGTTAACTTAGTATCCCGTTAAGCACAGAAATAGGTGGGTTTTGCGGCCACCAACGCAATGTACACAGCAGTAAGTTTTAGAACAGATTACATGTATAATTAATATACTAATAAATAATTAATTTAATGTAAAATGCATTTTTGACAATATTAATTTTAATCAACAAAATTAATAATCGGCACAATGTCTATACAAGGTTTAAAGTTTCTATCTTGTAAAGTTGTGCAATTCATCCTTCTGCTAGTCTATCTCACTCAGCTGCATGATATAGATATTGAAATACACATACAGTTACTTATTTTTCTGGAAAATTATCCTTAACATATTTGTGAATAAAATGATAATAACTCTCTTCAAAGAGTGCTGTTAAAAAAAATATGAGCAACTGCTTTCAAAGATTGTACCCAGAGAAAAATAAATAGAATCTTAAACATATATTTCCCAACATTTGGTTATTAATTGCCACAACTGCTGCTTTGTTCTCTACATAAAAATCAAAGAGGCATTTTGCAACTGCTCTGGGAATATGCAAACCACAGACAGATAGTTTTCAAACGCAGACTTACTATACATCCGTTTTCATGGAAAACACATTTAAAACGTTTTGGGTAGCGATGACGAGTTAGTTAATCAAAGATTCTTTTGTAAGCAACTTGGTGGTTTTTATAAATGCAGAAGCCCTCGTGTACATTTTTACGATTTATTCTGAAGATGGGAGATGCTGGATTAAGAATTTTTGGGGCTCCCATAGAATAATGTTTCAGAAGTCTATTTGTTTATCTAATATGTAAAAGTGAAAATTAAGGAGTTTGGGGGTTCCCGTCGAACAATATTTCAGAAGCTTATTTGTTCGTCTAATTTGTAAAAGTGAAATATTAAGAATTTTTGGGCTCTCGTCTAACAATATATCAGAAGACCATTTGCTAATCTAATATGTAGAAGTGAAATTTTTAATACATGCTTTTGATTTAAATATCTCCTGAACCACTGTGCGGATTTTGATAATTTTTTTTACCTCTTTCAGGCAATGAGGTTGAATCCAGGGAGTATATTATGATGCAAGTTTCATCACCCTACATCGAAGTACAGAATAAATGAGTCGAAAACCTATTTCTGTCTGTCTGCCTGTGATGATCGCTTATAACTTGAAAACAGCAGAATTTATATTTTTTACTTATTAAGCTGAATAAGGAGAGGGCTTATGATTAAACATATTTCCGATTTTGTATCGTTTTAAGGGGACGGTGGACGTTGAAATGAGCAAAAATTGACAAAGTTGTTTTTTTTTTTTTTTTTTTTTTTTTAATATATAACATTGTTTTACACATTTAACCTTTTGCTTACTGGTGAGACAGCGTCCATACCAAACGAAGAACCTCCCCAAAAGACAGGTATTTCACATACCTTATCCCAAACAGTTCGACTTCCTTTTGCAGACATTTACGTCCATGGAATCTTCTGGTCTTGTAGGAATGCTATTGGGAAAACCTGGGGCCTTAATCCCAGAGCTATCCATTGGATTTACTCGATGATAGTCTGTCCTATCATTTCTTATGGATCCATTGTTTGGTGGTCCAGAATTAGAAGTGAAACTGCTAAACTTGATTTAGTTAAGCTTCAAAGGATGGTGTGCATTGCAATCTCCGGATGCATGAAAACCACTCCTACTGTAACTCTTGAACTTTTACTTGGCTTGCATCCGCTCTATATGCGTATTGAAGCACTTATCTGCATGAACAGACTCAAATATCTGAAACACTGGAAATATTACTCAAGGTATCTATCTTGGGGCGAACTTAACAGTAATGTTGCTAGGCATCCTTATTTCTGTATGCCACCTGATGGCATACATGTCAAATTTACGTTTGATAAGCCTTATGAAATTCTTGTCCCCTCGCGGGATGATTGGAAGAGGACTCCAACCTACAATAAACATAAATGTTTTGTATGGTACACAGATGGCTCGAAGATTGGCACAAGTACTGGTGCTGGTGTCTGTTGCCCTGATGATGGCACTGAGCTATCTTATCCGCTTGGCAATTTTGCTACTGTCTTTCAGGCTGAAGTATTTGCCATTCTTATGTGTTGTAGAATTTGCTATGACAGAAAGTATGAGAATAGCCAGATTTTCATTTGTTCTGATAGCCAGGCTGCTCTTATGGCTCTGGGGAAGTTCACTGTGACGTCTTACCTTGTCTGGGAATGCTATAATGCTCTCTGTAAAATTGCTAGTTAACAATAGTGTCCTTCTGTACTGGGGGCCTGGTCATTCGGGCATTCCTGGCAACGAATTGGCAGACAAACTTGCTAGGAAAGGCTCTAGTACTCCTTTTGTGGGTCCTGAGCCGGCCTTGGGTATTCCCAATGACCTTGTCAGAAGAATTGTCTATGACATCTTCAGGAAGCTTCAATGTAAGAACTGGCGTGACACTAAAGGTCAAAGGCAAGCGAAAATCCTCAACTGTAATTGCCCTAGTACACGTCAAAAGGAACTTTTCAGGCTCAGTAGAACTGGCATCAGAAGAGCTGTTGGGCTCCTTACTGGGCACTGCACTCTCAAGAGACATCTTAATATTATGGGTGTCTCCAAGGATTCGCTTTGCAGAGGCTGCAATTACAGCGAAGAAACTGCAGCTCACATTCTATGTGATTGTGAGGCCTACTCTGCTCACAGATTCGAACACATTGGTCGTCATGTGATTGAACCATGGGAGCTGAACGACATTCCTGTCAAGTGCCTGCTTATTTTCGCATCGGCTACTGGTCTCTTTTCGGGGTAGTACAATAGACCTCTGGTCGATGTGCTAGGCTCTTCTGGAGCCACCCACCTTCATATCATTCATTCATTAATACGTCCATGGAAATCACCGGCAGAAACATTGGACCTGCTGCAGCCAATGTTTCTGCCGGCGATTTCCATGGACGCTAATGTCTGCAAAGGGGGGGGGGGGCGAACTTTTTGGGGTAGGGTATGTGAAATAACTGTCTTTTGGGGAGGTTCTTCGTTTGGGATGGACGCTGTCCCACCCGTAAGCAAAAGGTTAAATGCATTTTTTTCAAAACGGAATTTTCAAAGGTTTTACATTTTTAAAATGCTCCATGCGGCTTAATTTTTGTTTGAGATGCATGATATTTGGTAAGAAGACACCTTTCATACTTTTTAATGAAACTGGGTATGCATTTTATAATTGAACTTTATTAAGGTAATTGAAAGTGAATAATAACCCAATTAAATGATGAAAATTAAGTTTTAATGCAGAAAAATATTTTTAAAAAATTAACTTTTTAAGGGATATAAAAATGAATACCTAATTTGTTCATAATGTGGTTTTGAGTAATTATAATGTAAAATTAATAAAAAATGTGAACAAATGGCACACAAGCAGTATTTTCAAATTTTCGTTAAAAAAATTAAATTAAACAAAAATACAAAATTATAACAGAATTGAAAAAAAATTGGATCGTATTTTATATAGTAATGTTAAGAAGAATATTTATACAAATTTTCATGTTTCTAAGTCAATAAATAAATAAAAAAAATTTCTACGTCCACCGTCCCCTCAATTTTTAAAAAATGAAAATCCAATAGATAAAATGTATTCAAGCAATGAGAAACGATCAAGGGAAAGTTTTACTATAAGTCTCCCCCCCCCCCTAGACCTACGCGCAGCACAACAGAAATTATAAAACCTGCTGTATCTGTCTGTAATGACCGCTTAAATTCATAAACGGCTCACTAACGATATGCATATTTTTTGACCAATTTATTCCATGATCTAGACCGTAGGGTTCACCCAAAGGTTTAGAGCATCTTATTCCCCGACCGAATTAATTTATTAAACTTAATTGGGAGCAGAGTTTTGGCTAAAATATTGTAGACTTTGTATTGCGTTAATATTATTCCAGTATTAACATGGCAAACGCCAAGTATTTTTGCTCGTTGTAAAATAATTTCGCAATTTAAATTAATTTAGCAACTTTGGTACCCATTGAAGCAGTTTTAAGGTCCTTAA